>JTDE01003566.1:64649-79395 GCA_014338405.1 Paragonimus skrjabini miyazakii
CACGTTAATATCAGCTGATATTAACGTGGTCAATTTTGTCACCTAATTGCCCTCCAATTCACAATCTCGTGATGTAACTGTGTGACTAATTGCTTTTGATTTTGATCGCTTGACAACCATGATGATATAAAATGTTACGCAATTGGCCCGATGATGAATAACCGAAAACAGACTGTTCGCCAAAACACCCTTTTACTTCTAATGAACTCATGGGGCTATTCGAATCGTATCCGGATACGTTGCACCACTTACTACTTTTAAAGGAGACCCAATTGTGAGAACTCTGGGTTTTAGCTGGATTCGATCCAGTACAATTTCAACATGCCCAGACACAACAAATGCGGGGAGCTCAGAATGTTCACACTTGAACTCAGTAACTCGCCTAATCCATTGTCATATGGAATCTACTACATGATCCATCGGATTGGTTGCCCAAACAGGACTTCTTAAACAATTCACGCTGGAATCCATCAACACCATTTGTGAACATCGAAACTGCATTACGTATGTAGTGTGAAGAGTTCATTCTTTAAGCCAGACCCAACTGTTGGTTCGAATCCAAAGGAATCCCGTAATTTTTGCAAATTGGGCCTCATTTGACTAAGAAAATCTGCCACACTACCTGTAAATTTGTCACTTTGACAAGGAAGTAAGGCATAGCAAGTACAGTATTTTTCATTCCAAACCCTATTTGTACTTTAGGATTGAAACTTTGACTTGATTCCACTAATATTCGTAGACTCTGCTGTGTGCAATTGGGTTGATTTCGTTTGTTTGAAAACAAAAAACCGTCTCATCGGTGAAGATGGCTACTCATGAATACCACTATGAAGTCGTTCATATTCCGATCAGATTCCTTATGAATCACAGTATGAAGGAAACGGTATGGATGAGGTCGCACGTGACCGAGCATCCACCGTGCATTAATGCAATTCAAAATCCAGCCCTGCACCGGTTAAAACAAAGGCATACACTGGGGACCGTAAGCGCGTTTGATGATGGTATTATCAAGTGAAAAAGGTGGGTGGTCCAGTACGATCACAGCAATGATGAACAATCGTATTATACTATTCATACTATCACCATTCAATAGTGAAGCAGGAGCATGGATTTAGACATTGAAGCAATCGCTTGAAAAATAAAAGAAACATTGGAGTGTAGCTTGACATGAAATTGTTCTCCGTACATACAGGAACTGGGCACTGGCAACCGTTGCAATCATGACGTGTTTGGACCAAAGTTGTAGGCAAATGAGTGAGTTTGTTTGTTGTCGTGTCGAAGCACACAACCCATGTATTGATTCTCCAAATAAGCAACCCTTGCACCATCCGCTTTCTTAGCTCAGAACGCGATATCAGTCATTAGGCGAGATCACACACCCCGATGTACATTTCATGCTGGTTGGTGTAATGCTGTCCTTTTTTTATATCGGACACCACCCTCTGAATGTGAACTGCCTATGGAATGTCTATTTTTGTTGAATGCGGACCAGTGACTAGAACTGTAGGTTCTCATGCAGCAAGTAATCCATTTTCCAAGCTAGAAGGCATTCGGGGAGCACAAAGATGTCGCACTGAGATAGCCAGAATGCTTTTCGTGTTGATTTGTTATGTTAATCCGACGACTGCTCTATTCTCTATAATTGTCTCATATCAAGCACTCCTTTGTAAAGTCCTACATAGTCTGGTACTCTTTCTCAATCATCCATCTTTTTTATCATCTAACCCCCCGATTGGATGACAAAATGACGCGTTTTAGTCATCGTAAATTTCACAGAATTGCTTTTCTACTTTCCATATTTTAATGCTTAGTCGAAACGTTTTTCACCTAGACCCATCGAGCTGGTATCCAAACGGTAGTTACCCTGATGTATGTAGTAACGTTTTTGTTGTGGTGTGAAACACGGGTGTTCCATGAAAGTCGATCTCTTTTGCACCATTGACTCACATAGCACACGCACAGACAGGCTTCTTGATCGGTAAGTGGGAACATGAAGCACGTTTCGCGTGTGCGTGTGGGTCACTGACCACGCCAATGGACCCAGAGTGGCGACCCCGGGAATAACAAGCCTCTGTTTTCCCTTTCAGTTCAGTGACGGTAGTTCAAACCATTGAATTCACTTAAGGCTGCATGATAACCATTCAATTCACGTGTCAACAAAACAAAGCAGTTAAGTGAGAATGCACTACGGTTTACGTGAAAAACTAAGGATCTGGACAGCTGGTGAATGGTGATACCTGTATTTCTCCGCAAACACTGTTTGCCAATCACATCGAGGGGTGCGGTGACTATCTTGTTGGCTCTAATTCACAACTTCACGAGCGGACCCCCTCAGTTAACCTGAACGTACAGAATTCACTAGTCAAGCTGATTAGTTTATTGAGCACCTATAAGCAGTCCGGAATTTAGTTACTACGATTTAAACATAACTCACGTTTGACTGAAGTTTGTCATTCAGCTAAACTAAGTATTGCTCCCAATTGACTGAGGCCAACCGCCTAGATATGATAATTCAATAATGCCCAGTGTGAAATCAATAAAGTAGTAACGTGTAAACCAGTTGAGTCCGGGACATACACTACTGTTGTGCACTTGGAAAACAAATCTAGCGTTTAGCTCCACAAGAGCTTGATTGTCAAGATGAACCAAATGAGAAAGTTGCGAACAACTGTAGACTGCGTGCACGTCACTACAAACGAAATGTTAACCACTCACTAGAAATCGTACCAGGTAGTTCAATCTGACCTAAGATCAATGACAACAAAGCAACCATTGCGTCAATTAAGAATAGTCTGTAATTATAAAGATAATGGAACCATGGACATAAATTCCGTTTTCATCTGTGCAAATGAGAGATCAATCTAGACAATCTGTTCCAACCTTTGCGACAAGTGGTTTGTACAGTAAATGTCTGAGTAAGAAATCACGTTATAATGAGAGAAAGAATACTACACTCGGAAAGCCCTTGCAACTACCCGGAATGCTACGTCAAAACTTCAACCGACTTCAGTGCTATACCATCAACCCATGATAGGATTTTGAAACGACCTATTCTCTTGAACAGTTCGAACAAAGCAGTTAAAACACGAAAACTGGTAGACGGCAGCATTTTATACTGACTCCTCGGTAGCAAGTTTACAATAACATGGATAGGTTTTTTTTTTAATAGCAAACTAGAGGGGTGGATAGCCAATAAGCGGGTTGGAATAGGTTATTAAGTCCAGGGAAGGGTCAAATTCACGAACAGTTGTTTCTGAACAAAGAGAGCTGATTTGGTTGCAACTGCTTCAGTCAACCGTAAGAATCTTGGATTAGAATGACGTAACAGGATTCTGAAAGCACAAGATGGATCGATAACGTGACCAGTGGTCAGGATGTGTCTTGCGACTGAGTAGACTGGCTGTTCACGCATTTCAGTAACATTGTCGTTGTCTAGTAGCACGAACTTCTGCATCCATTTAGGTAAATGTTCCTTCATTCCGGAGTTCAAGCATCTCTCGGTTCTGCTTATGTAACTTTCTCCGCAGTTACATAAAAACTGGTAAACACAATGCGAGATGGTACCGATAGGCTGATCTCTTTTGATTGAAGGCACTAGTAACTTCTGAGTTCGAGCGATTACACGGAGTTCAGCTGCACTGAACGTTCGCCTAATTAAACTCCTCAACCGTTGTGTTGTTTGATGCATGATATATTCCCCTTTAAAAGGCAACTCTACGCAGACCTTTTCCCCTACAGTGACCACCTCTTCAGGTGGTACTTTTGTCTACTGTGCCTATCTATGAACCTTCTGGGGGTAATCATTTGAATGTAGGACAGAAGTAATTAGGTCTAGTTCTTCCGCAAGGCTGTCGTACGAACAGATTCGCCTTGCTCGTGTGAACAGAATATTCACCAGTGTTCGTCTATGTTGGACTGATGTGAAGCTGCTGAAGTTTAAGTATTGATTGGATCACGCAGATTTCCGGTAGACAGTTCTTACAACTTAGCCGTCTTTTTGATGACTTATGAGTATATTTATAAATGGCAGACAGTTGTTGACCTCAAATTCATAAGCAACCTACAGGCTACGGTGACAACTAATTAGACGTTGCACCAGGTTACCTATCACCTGTTTAATTCGACTGAATATTAATGTGATGAGTAGTAGGGGATTTTGGTTTTCATATAGATTCAACATCACCCACAATTAATCGTAGCTGTCGCATTCCCATAGACTTTCCAGTCGGCCCCTCTCGAAAAGAAGCACTAGACTCGAGTTTCGCTCTTGTTAGAGCAGCCCGTCAGTAGTGCATATCCCCGCCACACGAAACGATGGATTTGACAAGTCAACTAAATATGATCTCAAAAGGTAAATAACATTGAAACATTGCCTCCTCCATTCGAGTTGCTTATGATCACTTTCAACCCACCAACGGTATCCGCATTTAGCCCAGCTTCATATACACCACCCAACAGCAGAATTATGCAACGCAGAAGATGGTTCAACAGAACAGGGATTCCCGTTGGACTATTCTAGGTAGATCTAAACATTCTCTTTTATGAGTAACATCTGCTTTTTCAAAACGGAAATGTTAAGGCCAAGCACCTTTCACAAAGTCTTGGAATTAATCTTTTTGTCATGACCAGTTAGACGTTCCCCACCCCCCATGGGCGTATCGGTGGCTATGACCGTCGTCGTTCTGATTGGTTAGTTGCTTACGCCCAGTCACATTTGCTCATTATTGGGTGTCGCATTGTTATTAGACACTCTGATCAGTTTGTCTTGACCATACACGTGATCAACTGTGATTGCCTGCTCTCTACCGTGGTGGATCAGTCTAGAGCTTTGAACTCGTGATCACTGAGTGAACTCCTAGTGTAGTCAGTGCGGGACATAAAACGGCATTTGTTCAATCACCCATCACAATTCTGTATATTTTTTTTCCGACAGGTGTTGGCGGAATAGTTAAACAACTTAATGATTCAACATTGTGGCACAAATTTCTGAGTTTGAATGTTATTCTGAAAAAGTGGTTGCAAAGGTTAAAACTGTATTTACAAGATACGACAGTCAGACCAGGGAAAAACGAATGGGGTATTCGTTATATTTTTCATAGCTCACGTGACTAGATGATATGTCTCAGTTCCCCTAAATATTCCATTGCCTTAAAAATTACACTTCATTGTTCACAGACTTGTGCGTTCCCCATAAATATCAAATATAGCAGCAAGAGTGTTAAACGATTGGACAAGAATTATTAATGATGAGTAGTTAGGGATTTTGATTTTCATATGGATTACACATCACCCAAAAGTGATCGCAGCTCTTGCATTCCCATAGACTTTCCAATCGGCCCCTTTCGAAACGAAGCACTAGTCTCGAGTTTGGCCCTCGTTCGAGCTCATCAGTAGTGCATATGCCGGGACTAGAACCACGGACACGCTGTTCATGAGGTAACCGTGTTTGCCACTGCGCCATTGACCTCAGGTTAGGCACTACCGAATTATCATGTGTGAACACTCAACCACTTTCGCTTGTGAGTAATGATTAGGTTGCCCGATCGCCTCGAGAGGAGACACAGTTACTGTCTGTTAACTCCAGTCGATGACCCCTCGACTAGGACTTCTCTCCAAGTTGAAATCACAGAAATCATTGACTTATTGAGCGGCATTTGATCACTGATGAGCAGTAGGGGATTTTGATTTTCATATAGACTGAACATCACCCACAATTGATCCCAGCCGTTGCATTCCCATTTCCAGTCGGCCCTTTTCGAGAAGAAGCACTAGATTCGAGTTTCGCTCTCATTAGAGCTCGTCAGTAGTGCACATCCTCGTCACTGCCCGGGCCGATTGAAGTCTTTGAGAATGGGACAGCTGCGATCAATTGTGGCTGATGTTCAATCTTGGACTTGGCAAAATCTTGCGCACCTAATGAAGTCCAACCACTCAATCGATCCCAATGAATCAGTCCGCCATATCTTTCGCGCTCATGGATTACAAACAAAACGGGTCAAACAGCGCCTGTTGGCAGTCGCAGAAGTAATAGCCATCCGCTTGCTCTCCCCTTACTATGTATTCAAAAACGCGTCGTCGAAACACTGGATCTTCCATTGCCAGATGTCCACGTCAGGATCGAACAGATTGCGCAATCATGACCGCTATCGTAACAGCCATCAATAATTTCTACAATCGACGTGATCTTTCTGAAACTGATAACAATCCGTTCGATTCATTACCGTACATTTTCTCACATGATTAACTCATATAAATGTGTTGTATTTAGCCTGATGATGAATCACTGAAAACAAGCTTGTTCGCTACATGTTCAATCTATCTTATGATTCTGTTAAACGGTAAACCTAATTTGGCGCAGACATAAATTAATTGGATTGCGGCAATTTTTTTCAATGTACCTCTTCTATTCTGAAAGAGACCTACGGAAAACCCTACCATCGAACAAGTGTTACGGTGGAAAGTTGTTTTCATATATTACATTCACCCACCCGCTATGCTTGTTACCAGCCCAACAGTAGGTGACATTTTGAAAATAAAATTACTCCATCATTACCTCGGTCAGGAAGGACAACGTCACTCCGACAACTTACAATTACACAATAAACAAGATTTCTCATATGAACTGGAATTCCTCAACGTCATACGGAGTGGACGACATGTCTTAACAGCACGATATAAATCCCGTACAATACATCAAAGCGCTGAGGAATATGTCAACGACGATATCTCACAACTTCCTGGCTGATCTAGACGGTGCTTGCAATCGAATTCCGCCGCTCCCGACAACAACGACCACTTGAAAGCAGAAGCCAAGGTGCGCGAGGACAAAGTGTGTTCTGATTCAAACAATAGACAAGTAGTTTATACTTACAATGAACGTAACAGGTATGAATAGTGTTTAACAAGAGGATGAAAAGTTAACGAACTCTACCTACCTCTCCCGCCCTAGGGCGCATCCAAAAACGATACAAAACACGGAAAAGAGCTAAAGTAAATTGAGATTCACGGTCAGTGGTGATTGTGGCTGGAACGCCAAACTTCGAAATCCACGAGTCAATAAAGCTGCGTGCAATAGTTTCCGTTGACGTGGTGTTCAAAGGAACGGCAATAGGACATCTCGTGAATCGATCCACACAGGTTAGAAGGTGTGTATAACCGTCGGAAGGAGGATCAACGATATCAAGATGGATGTGCTTGAAACGTCCGTCGGGTAAGGGAAAAGTTCCCGGGGTAATTATGGTATGACGATGAATTTTACTATGTTGACATTCCAAGCACTAGTTGGCCCAGTTACGAACATCCTTACGAAAATCTGACCAAATGTAACGTTCGGCGACTAGCTTCGTTGAGGCGCGTATGTTCGGAGTTGATAGGGAATGAAGACGGTTAAAAGCATTGAACCGGTGTGCGAAAAGAACGAACAGTCGAGATTTACCGGCAGATATGTCATACGTAGTTGAGTACTCTGATTGGGTTAAAGGAAAATCACGTAATTTCAGAGAGAGGTTGGAATGAAGTTGGCGAAGTTCCGGATCATTAACCTGGGGCTTCGGGAGGAAGAGAAGGTCGATGACACTCGTAGATATTTGGCTGACATCCGGGCGAGACAGGGCGTCGGTAACGAAAATGCTAGGGCCGTCTATAAAACGGATGCCGGTGATGCACTGGGAAATAAAATCCAGGTGTCTTGTTTCTCTCGGGGAGTGCCGGTCAGGAGGGAAACAGAAGGCAAAAACAAGCGGTTTGTGATCGGTAAAAGCAATGAAGTTGCGACCCTCCAGAAGATGCCGAAAATGTTTACTAACAAGGTAAATGGTCAGTACCTCACGACCAAGAGTACTGTAACGCGTTTGCGTTGGTTGGAGTTTTCTGGAGAAGAGAGACAAAGGCTGGAGTCCATCATTCACGTTCTGTTGTAAAACAGCACCAACAGCCGACTGAAATGCATCAGTCTTCAAAATTAGTGGCGAGCGTTCATCTGCTCTTAAATGCCTTAATGTGGTTGCTTAGGACAAGGCTTCTTTGGCTGCAAGAAACGCAGTGTTAGCCTCAGGGGACAGAATGGAATGTTTGGGAGTGACTTTTGAAATGTCCGCGATGGGTTTTAACAGCTCTGAACACCCTGGGATAAATCGACAATAATAATTGACAACACCTAAAATCGTTGGAGGGTTTTTAGGGGCTGTGGCCGTGGATAGTACTTAACAATACTAATTTTCTCGGGTAAAGGTTGGATACCGTTAGGGTTGATTCAATGTTCAAGAAAATGTATGGGAGTAACTCCGAAGATGCATTTCATGGGGTCTAGCGTCATACCGTATTGGGTAAAGCGTTCGAACAGTTTTCGAAGATATGACTCGTGTTGTCGAGCATCTTCACTTGCGATTAAGACATCGTCAATATAAACGTACACGAAGTCGAGACCACAAAACACTTGATCCACGAACCTCTGGAAAGTCCGCGCGGCGTTCCGTAAACCAAATGGCATGTGGACGAATTCATAGTCAAAAAGGAGTGGTAACTGCGCTCTTTGTGACGTCCTCCGGGGTCACGGGGATTTGATGGTAGGCTCGAACCAAATCTATCTTGGAGAAGATGGGCTTGCCGTTCAAACTGATTGAGGAGTCATAAATGTAAGGGATAGGGTATCGAGTTGGGATGGTGACGTTGTTAAGGGCACGGTAACCATCACACGGACGTCAGTCACTTGTTAATTTTCGGGAATCGTGTGAAGAGGTAAGATCCATGGACAAGATGAAGGCAGGAAAACGCCAGGTCGTAAAAGGTGCTCAAACTTTGCTTTGACTGCTGTGAGTTTCTGCGGTGGCAAACGTTCGGGGCGTGCGAAAGTAAGTTGGCCCTTGGTGACGATGTGGTGGAAAATGTCGTGTTTAGGCGGCGTTGTCAGATTAGACGGATTGATAAGGTGTGGAAATTGTCGAAGGAGGACTGCAAATTTGTTATCTGGTAAGGCCGACCGCAGTTTAATCTAATAGATTGATGTAGCCTTGTCCTGTACGCAAAGAGTGGCCGTGCTGTCGATCAGTTTCCGACTGCTGACGTCCAAAGGATGATAAGAAATCAACCCTTATGATCAAGTGTTGTACATCTGCTACCGTAAATCCTCTTGGAAACCGGCGCCTAAGGCCGAGAACCAGAGTGAGTGGCTTCCCACTGTACGTTGGAATCGCTGAACAATTAACAGTCTGTTGTGTGTACGATACCGGTGGAAGGCTGCGTTTGCCACCTTACAGTAGGATAACGCTAACCTCTGCGTCTGTATCAATGAGAAAATTCATGGCAGTTGAACGGTCGAACACATAAAATAGGCGACTGTTTTGAAGAACCATGAACAGCCGTCGTCATTACCGCCTAGTCTCAGTGTCTCTCGAATGGAAATCATCCGGAGCAAAATTGCATGGTCTGGTAAAACGGACCGCTTTAGAGACAAATCGACGATGATAATACACGTTTTGATCAACCCGTCATCTGCGTGAACGACTTCGGGATCGGCGGCGATAAGGAGGGCATTCAGACTGTGTTGCCAGTTGTTTAGTTTATTGAGTATAGACAATATTTTCCGAATATCGTCCGACAGGATTTTGTGCTGCAACTCACGCAGAATTGTTCTGTTGACCGTATGTTTGCTTTGTGGTTGTGACATGTAGCGGAGGAGTTGTGAAGGAGTTCTGTCGCCCAATTCTACTCCTGCAAAACGATTCCGCAGGTTCTGCTAGTCGGTCCAATGATCGCGGCCTTTAAAGTGTCATACGTGCTAACGCTGGGTCGAGTGTAGATCAGGTTAGCGACTTCGGTAGTAACCTGCTCGGGGAGGTTGACAGTTATGAAATTAGTCATGGACTTCTTTGAGCGAATGCGTCGAGAGTCAAAGATGGTTTCGACCTGAACAAACCAAAGCCTAGGATCACGGCTACCGAATTGGGGGAATTTAACATAAACCGCATTTTCCAAGGTAGTAGGATCTGATTCAGAATCTGCCATGTCAAGGGAAAAAAATCACTCACAAAGGAACCGATCAAATGACGACAAAGAAAGTATATTTCCGGAGAGTATGCAGAAAAGAAAAAACTTTGAGCGAACGATAAGAAATCAACAAGGGCTCACCAATTATTCAGTCGAACCAAGAAATGAATCAATAGTGTTACAAGACAATCTACAGTAACTGTTCACGATCAATTCCACCACACTAAGTTCGCCGTATGTTGGAAGAATGTTTCTTTTGAATAACAGAGAAATTCCAGCGAATTCAGTTTCTCCATTGTACTAAAAGGGATTGTTTCCACAGTTAGCTCCCGACAACAACGACCACATGAAAGCAGAAACCAAGGTGCGCAAGGACAAAGTGTGTTCTGATTCAAACAATAGACAAGTAGTTTATATGTACAATGAATGTAACGGGTATGAAAAGTAGTGCTTAACAAGAGGATGAAAATTAACAGATTCTACATTATCATGTTTCATCGAATAGCCTTGTTGAGAATGCTCTGTAGGTAGTAAAGAATGTGTCGAAAAAACAACCTAATACATTTTTGTGCCTGCGTCTGGATCGCGCTTTATTTGCTTACCGGAATCTTGTCAGGGACGCCAACAACGGTAGTCCCGCCAAACTCGTTTTGTTGTCGCCTTTATACTCGTCTCGAATTAATCCACAACGGTTCTCAATCAAAAGTAATCGCTAAACAGGAATTAATAAAAGACCGTTTCGATATGCATACTAAAAACAGACGTGTGTTTGAGTCTGATCTCAAGTCTATCCACCCGTGCGTCTATCCACTGAAAACACAGTAATCCGCTACTGTAACAATTACCAACGGACAAATTATACAGACTGAAATGAAAGACGGACGAATAGTGCGACACCATCCAGATCATGTGCACCCGGGGCATGCAATCGAGGAAACGCCGAGTCCCCGATAGCCCCACATCCTGAAGTACATGACGCATCCATGACTGAGCCAACGTCTTCTGCTAACTTACCCCTACGTCGATCCTATCATCGACCGCATGCAGTAGACCGTGTCAGGCCTGATAGCTTCAATTAACGAAGAGACGATACCCCCGCATAATGCCTCAATAACTGCTCCACGCACGATAAGCGCGTGTCTATCGATCAGTCGATAACATATTTGAATTGGCCATCTTATCGACCGTGGGAACTAAACGTTCACATCTCTTGTTAACACAGTGCGTACTGCCTTACGTTGGACTGACAAGTATGTACCTGCTCATGTTGTTTCTGTTGCTGCAATAAACTGCCTCAACAGTCTATTATCATTGTGTTAGAAGGTAAACATGAAACAGGATTAGAGAGGTGGATATGACAATGAAATTTAGAAATATGGGATGCTGACTACTAGGGCAGCCATATCAATACAGCTTTGAACGCATAAGGGAGATTTCGACGTGACAGTCAAAGCCACGGCCAGCTAGGGATGAGTTTACGGTTAAACAGACATATGTGAAACATTGAGCCCCTTTTAACCATTTGAATAGAATAGTCAGAAGACACAAATTACGATATGAATTCATTTCGCACATTCGTCAGTCCACTACAGGTCACACTGTCAACATCGCATCTTCATTTAAGATCTTGATGAACGCTCACAAATCACAACTTCTCAAGTATATTGAAGCTTTGTTGATCAGCCGATCCTATGTGCACAAAAACAACTGACTATCAACCTTTGTTTACCGTGAGTGCCAATCACGATCCAGCCTGATTTGTACTTCTGACCGTTTCACTTAAGTCTTGTTTGGTTTTGTTTTCATGCTAGTCACACGTTTACGACTGACGAGAGTGTGCGAAATGAATTCATATCGTAATTTGCGTCTTCTGACTATTCTATTCAAACAGACATATCACAGAGAATGTGTCACAAACTTGTGCTTTGTTACTGATGACGTTGGATGCAGTCCGTCAGTTTCTATACAAGCGCCTGGCACTTTCAGCTACTTGGGAACATGCTCCTTGATACGAGAAGCTAGCTGTCGGTTTGACATCCCTACGTAGATCAGACTGCAATCACAGGAATAGTTGTATAAACAGCAGGATGTGACAGACGTAGGCTGCTTGTTCGTAACCGAGGCGACTGGTAAGATTCCTGCATAGAGACCGACGCGGTACCAAACTAACGATATCCCTAATCCCCAAATGACACTGGATGCACTTTGTATTAGGTTCTACGCCTTCGTTAGTTGACACTAACTGCTGACGTACACATACGCATCGGAATTCTACATAAAATCAAGCAGAACTGGAACACTGCGCGTAAGAGTTAGCATAGAAAGTCAGTGACTTGAATTAAAACACGATGCAAAAATTATCCAGTGGCTGGACCCGCCAGCGATACATATCAACGCAGTCGGACATCGTGTACTTAGTAACAACCTGCACAAACGCCGCACCGGCCAAACCCCCAAAGGTATGATAGAATTATAGCGTGACATGTTGCTCGATTCCACCGTCTCAAGATGTACCGCTGTTGAACATGTGACAGATGAAATTGCAAGAATAACCCTAGTCAAGCAGATGAAACTGGAAAAAGCCGCAATTGTATGCCAGCTAGCTAACCTACTGTTTTAGCTACCCCAAAAAAAACAGTTTTTCTGAAGATTCCGGAGATAATCGATATTTTTTGTGTGTACTTACCTGTCCGCTAGTTACTGATGACGCTGATTCGAATTCAGTGCTATTCCAGTGTACAAAAACATGTACGCAGCAGATTATACATCTTTCCGTACAATATTTCATTTAGCTGTTCTATTGACTGTGGTCTTAGTAGGAGCGATCAGTTGCAACAAATGACTGTCATTCCGGAAAGGTGATCTGGTTTTTCAAGTTGCATTTCGGTGGTTTCACCATATACCTGCTTGTCCGTTCACTCAGGAACTAATTATTGCTGTTGATCCCCGAGTATCAAAGAAGTAAGTATCCTTCAGTTTCCCGTCTATTCTGGAAAGTACACTGTTCGTTGTTCTTCTAACCATGGGCTTCTGATTTGTTCCTATTAGGATCGCGTAGAAGGGTTAAAGATGACTACATTGAGGGGGGATGACAGAGTATTTTGGCTGACTGTAACAAGTGAAACGATGATAGTTTACGGTTTATTTTGAAGATTGTTTTGAAAGCACGAAGGAAGCAAGTCTTTGTTCTAAACAATGACCGGCATGCTCATCTTTATTTTCATAATGCGTTTGAAATTGTACTGATCTCTAATCGTTTGTGACAGCTTAGTATCAAATCTACAACTTATGCCATCAGAAGTTCGTCCAGTGATCTTAAGTTCGTAAGTGAACGACAGTGCGTTGTATCCCTCCACCAAATCTATCTTGTATATTACATACAAACATCACCCCCCAAGGGCTAAGTGAATACAAAAATCGGGCATGTTGAACCTCCATCATAGCAACGTATGGAACCGATTGCACACCACTCTGACGGGCTAAAGCATGACAGCTTGTCCTCAGAAAACTACAGTAATAGAAAGGTTATTGTAAATCTATGCGGAAACACACTGCAGATCTCGCGAAATATAATCAAATGCAGCGAAAACCGAAAGATAAAATTTCGAACGAACGATCTATGCAGTTTTGTTCTTGTCCACAACAACCATAATCTCACCTCAACGTTGTCGGTCTCATCAACTAAATGAACTATCTTAAATACGTTTGGCTACACTCAAAATCGATGTCCCAGAGACCCTGGTCTCGGACAACGGCACGCTGTTTGCACTCTATTATTTCCGTCACCCTTATACCTCGCTTCATATCAACCACACTTTTATCCAACCCATCATCCCCAGTTGAACGATCCACAGATCTATTGAAATATGCCCCGTTTAAAGCGAATGGGGACGAGATATCAGACAATGATACTGGAAGATCTTTGTTCATATACCGTATCTTTAAAAACGGCATAATTCCCGGGACTGAAACTACGGAGTACTCTGATCTACCCCGATTGAATCAGTCAACCGGAACTATCAGTAACACTGACACGGAGAAGTAGCTCAATCCGTACCATGGCGCTAAACAGAGATTAGTCGAATTGGCGAACCTGTATACGTTCGCAATCGCACAAATAGTCATTTAAACTGTGCAGCTGATGTTACCGACAGATATTCAGTCAACGCCATTTTTGAAACGCCCGTCGGTATACGTATCTGAGTCGGCCATTCAAACGAGACTGGCTATAAAACAGGACCGCAATCTTACCAAACTGAGGTTTACCAGTATTTTTATGTTAATGGTTGGTTACTCGTTCAGTATTTCTCCACATCTTGACTGATTCAGTCTGCTTGTGGCCAATTAGGCCCTGAACGCATTGCTAATATCTAATCTTTTTACTAGGTGCTACGGTGTGCATTTCCTTAGTGATTCATCAATTATTCTGATCAGTATGACAGCTCTGCTTGCACCTTCCAGATTTAGAGCGTGAATCCATCTCACCCTTTCCTTTCTTTGTTTAGCTGTTGTTGTTTTTGTTGGTCTCAGACCAGGCCGGAATCAAAAATAGTCAAGGCTCACGTAACAGCAAATACATGCAATTCGAAATATCATACTGTTGTATGACAGGCAGTTTCGTTGTGAGTAGTATACTACTCACAAGTAGTATGTTACCCACAGGCAACGTTCAGGAACAAAAGGGCAAGCTGCGAATGCCAGGAAGACGGAGGACAAGGAGAGACTATCGAAATAGTGTGTACGCGCTCGGCAGAAGTTCCAA
>JTDE01003567.1:13794-42409 GCA_014338405.1 Paragonimus skrjabini miyazakii
ATATGTGTCAAGCATTCGCAGTACTGTTTGTTTGAAGGCACATCATTTTATCCTCTCCTTTCGTGGTTGGTAGCAGCCGTATTCAACGATTGATCTCGTTCTGCTGCATACTCATGGGATTGTACCTCGCTACCTAAGCACTTTTCCAGTTAGTATTGTGATATACAACCTCTTAGGTACAACTGTTTTTCGTCTGGTTGCTACGATTTGGCCTATCTGATTCGGTTATAGTTGAAAGGGTTGACACCTTGGTCAGCGTAGTTCCTGGTCATCACATAAAGGTAGCAAAAAAGGTCAGATTGGCAACAATCAAAGGTTAATGGGTCATTTTTTTTTACCTCGAGAGTCTCATCACAAATGGTGATGTTTGGCAGTTCTCCCCACATATAATTAGGGTCCTTTTTGGTCCCGATTTGATATTTCCTCCTTAAAGACGCAGTTGTGTATGTTACTGCTGTTTTTTGTAAATCCTAGAAATTCATGGCTAATGATGTTCATTGGCTATCTGTTTTCGCCAATTGTTCGCGTAGCATTGTTTGTGCATCGTGGTAGCTCCACGTTAAAAATTACGAACCACTACTTGTGTTGGAGATAGACAATCTCTCTTTGCGCGAAGCAGAGATTTATTCAGCTAATTTGATTGGGGTACGTCTCATGCCTGCCTACGCAACGTCTGTCATTTGACGCTTTCTCGGCATGGCCTAAAATTACAACATGATTTGGTGTTCATGACTCGTTGCCTACATCCGGCTTCTCCACTGTCGTCCAAAAAATGCTAAGTATCGTTGGTTGAGAAGCCCTTCTGTTTGTTATCTCGATCACGCATGGCTGTTCTTATCCATAGATCTTTTTAAGGAAAGTAAAAACCAACAGAAGCAATAAATGTCTGCAGTATAACGTCGACGAAGGTGTTTTCCTTCCATGTTATTGTCATTTCTAGTTCTGTATCTCATCCCTCATCTCTTTTATCGACAGAAATTCATCCATGGTTGACACTGATGCTTCAGTACTATATCCACTCGGTCTGTTTTCAAACTTGTATATTTATAATAAGTGCTTAGGCTCTACCGTTTCGTGTAGGTAGGTGTCGTTCCATGCCTTCTTTTTGTTTCTTAATTAGGGTCTGTTCTCACAAAACTTGTGTGACAATTAAGCGTCAGCGTGTCACTGGTGTACTGCTCTGTGCGATGATAATGGTACTGATGAATAATTTTATCCACTGCAGACCATGATCAACGCATGACTAATCAACCTTGATACGCTACTTTTTTTAAACTCATTTTATACGTTTGGATAGAGCTCCAAATGTCCTGTTGCCATAAATTAGGTGATTTTTACTTCATATATAGTACGCTCCAAGCATTCCTTATCTACTCGTCCGGACTAAACTGCTATCGTTTAGGTCATACCAATGAATCCGAAGACCGGTGATGGGCAGGGGTGACTGCCGTACATTATCTGCACGACCAGGTCGTATTTTCTAGCCATACTGGAAGGTTTCACGCAGTGAGGTGTAACACACTGTTTCCTTTAATTTTAATCTAGTGTCACATCGCTGTCACAGGTGGCGGAGGTTAACACGCGATCGGGACTCCAACTAGTAATCTGCTGATATTGTCGGATAAGCCAAGCTCTAGGACACCATGAGCTTGTAGTAGCCTGGTGATAACGACGTCCGTCTAACAATCACATGGTAGCAGGTTCGAATCTCAGCCTTTATGAATACTCCTATGTAGGTTTGGCCAGCCTGTGGATATCCGACCCACGTGTTACTCCGTATACCACATGACATGGAATGTTGTATGTGTGTAAATGCTGTAGCCGCTTCATTGAACTCCCATTGAACATGACGGAGGTATAAAATGTCCACTATCATCTGCAATGAATTCTAATTTTCGGTTTGTCAGATCATCCGAAAGACATTGACCATCCTGTTAGCTTCCGTCCGCTGTGCTTAATTGCAGGACTGCTGATTATTTAATCGTTAAATGTCATACCTATACCGTGTTTAATTTGAGGTAAACAGCGTGGTGACAATACGGTTGCTTCAAGCGCATTTGATTGGTGTTGAACGATGACATATCCTACTTTTGAGCCTTTGTAAAGGCGAAAATTTAATATAGTTCTTGCTGTAGGGGTACATGTTGATTCGTCAATGAATACGATTGAGTGTGAATGGTGTTCAGGTCATGACAACAACAACTCCCAGTTACTCAGCTGTATTATTAGATGTTACGCGTGTGTTACTGTGTTTAATTGATTTGAAGTGTTTTCCAAGTAAGATGATCGTTCACTGAGCAGGTTTCGGTTCCGATTTCCAGTACATGCTACTGCAGAACATGAATCGTTTTTTGACTTCCTTACCTTCCAGAGCGTAGAACGAGCTACAGAATTGCGCCTTCAAACCGTTCAACAGTCGCAATTAGGAGCTCACGGACGTCGTGTTCGTTTCGTTAAAGGTAATTAAGCTTGTTTTCCATTTGAGCCGACTGTTTCTGGATGCAGCTTTCAATCTGTTTGAGAGCGGATGAATTTTTGTCTGTTGGCACGTGCATTTCGTGTTGAGCAGACTTGAAGGCGTGCTGTCATTGACTTAACAATTTGCTGACTGTACTATCCCTTTTTACCTCTTTTCGCGAATAAATCAAAGTTTTACTCAACTAACGTGTATGGGAGTACATCACCATTGCCGATTTTCCCATCACTGCGAAACAACGTCACTCCGGGTATTGTCACTTCATCATGCCGCTTTTTCTTTTGATAGCAAGTCTGTGGTGCCTACCATAAATTAGCTTCACTGAGTGCGAATATTTTTAAGCTTGACCAACCCGTCGGAGAGTGAAGCCGCATCCGTACAAAAACAACACCAAGGACAATTTCATTGTCCACAATGGACGTAGATTCATTTGCTTGAAGAGGCTGGGCAAATTAGGGAGCGTGGGATTGTTTGTCGCCAACGTCATCGACCACCACTCACGCGATTGTGGGCTTGGAGCCCAAAGACTCCTGTTTGGATTTAGATACTCTGCTCTCACGTACGCCTCCTGTGACTCACTGTGTTGCATGGCGGCTAATAGTGTTTTGTAAACACCTACAACAGTAGTATACTAGGCTGTGACTGGTTAACCTGATGACATACCACCGTTTTTCTGCTAGTTCGCAATTTAGATGGCATTGTGAATGGACTCGAGACGCATCACCGTTTAAACGTAAACGGTTTGAGAGTGCCGGTCTCTAATAGTAATTGACGTTACGCACCACATTATGTACCATTGTTTGCGGGTTAAGACTGAAAATTTTCCCCCGTTTATCTTCCATTTTTCCTACCCTCTAACTTATGCTCATCAAAGGCATTTCAAAGTCCGCTTCAACCTCCTGCAGTTCGAATGAAGTTAGTGACATGTATTGTCCTTCATCTCCGTTTGCATCTCCCATGGCTGTCAGCACCTTCGCATCAGCTGAATATGTACCAACTATTTCTTACCCCTTGCTGGTTGCAACATCCCAGGAAACCAATGATTTGCCAACGGAATCCCGCGAAGAAGCGAATGAATCGACCTCTAATTTGGGACACTACCTGGATTTTGTTCAACAACCTGATTCGTTATCGGTACGAAGTCAGTCAGAGGGTCAGTATTTGATAGCGGCCGCTTCACATCCATATGTAAATCAACCGAACCGTGTGCTGTTGCTAGCCCATGGCACGTCATTGGGTACAGAAACTGTAGCTCAACCAAACGACTACACGGACGAACCAGGTGCGCTACGATGAATCCTATTGTTGCTGTGGATTTCATTGGTTCCAAGAACACATTGCCTCTCTTCGTGAACACTCCCAAAGCGTCTCCCCTTCCTCGTACAACTTATTGTTCAGAGTGTCAATATTCGTCCTCTCACTTTTTGAATAAGTCTTAGTCGTTTTTATGCATCCCATACGCGTTTTCCTTGTACTTTCTATGTCACAAACTAATTCGGTCAGCTACAGCAGATTTTCGCCAACGCATTTGATCACTCCTATCGTGTTTATGAGATTCATACACTTTTCTTGTGATTTTACATGCCATCTGTTCGTTTTTATCTAGTGGATAGTTGTGCCTTATCATTGTTGATCTTCCGGAAGCATCCTGCTCGTTATAATTTTGTTCCACGAAGAAATCGGTAGGGAAGTTGTGTTCGCATCGGGCAATCGTTTTTTTCTGTTTGCCGCATCTGTTTTTTTTGTCGGTTCGTTTGTTTCACATAGTATGAACAAAAATTTCCATAAGACGAATCTGTTTTGTTACAACAAAATCTAATATTGCTTGTCTGCAGAATAAAACGATGATCTTGATAACCTCTTTTCGTTTCAAGTGATGCTGATGGGATCTGAAATAGTTGTTTATATTACTGACGAGTAGTCGGGGTTTTAGTTAATTTCAAGTTGAACATCACCCACAATTGATCGCAGTTGTCGCATTCCCGTAGACTTTCCAGTCGGTCCATTTTGAAAAGAAGCACTAGATTCGAGGTTCGCTCTCGTTGGAGCTCGTCAAATGCGAACGCTCGATCACTTTCGCTTGTGAGTAATGGTCAGCGAAAGTGATTGAGCGTTCACATTGACAGCGCTTGTATAAAGGCTTTGCGCTACCAAATGACGTGTTACCAGAGTTTGCGTTGAGTTTTTCAGAAGTCCAGTAAGGAGTTATATTGTAGGCTTGTAAATTCTCTGTTTTAATTATGCATCGTTCATATTTCACCACTTACCAGTATTACTTCTTTTGTTTGTGTGACTGCGAAAATCGATTAGGCAGAGGAATCGTGCTATTTTATTGAGCTCTTCCTCAGAGGAATTACACAGCAATTATCTTAGTAATCGCTGCCGGCGACCGAGGTGTTATCACCTTCAATCCTAATACCGTGGGCCAGGCAACCTATCAAAAGCGGTCCGAATTAGTACACTGTACTGCCGCGGCTATTAGAATCAGGCTGCTTGACCCGATATTATGTCATCAAAAACGGTTTGTTCAGGCACTGCATCTACCATGGCCACAAATCCATCGGATCGATGACCAACCTGCGCGGTCAAACCAATGGACAGGCGTGACGTAACCGACCAATCGAGTCATCGTCAATTGACTGACCAGTGACCTAGTTTCTCTAATAAGTCTGATCGATATTTCAGTCTAACTTTATTATGTGTACCGCCCTAAAGATGAATTATCGACAACATGATCGCCTATGTCTTTATCCTAACACAAAAGCCACCAGTTAAAATGTCGTTCCGAGTATCTGGTGGGTGTAAATAAGGGCAAAACCAGCCATAATTAATCATCTGTCCGACTGATTGAATGCCGAAAAACTTGCACAGCGTCATACACATGTTCACAGGTGGGCTATCACACAGCTTCGGCAGACTTTTCATCATAAGTTGACAGTTCGTTCAAATTGAAATAAACCAAATTCCCGACTACTCATCAATTCGTACTATGCCAGACGAATATGCAACATTGAACTTATTTCGTTTGACCTGTGGTCGACTGTCTTTGTTACTTTATGTACGCTTCTATGCAGTTGGCAACACTCCTTGAAGCTGACGTTGGTGATTGTTTACTTCACTCACTTCCCGGCTCAAATTCAGAACTCCTTGATTTATGCTGGTTCAATCATGTTGTATACGGTTGTCTCTCTTCTTAGTGAACATATCTACAAAAGGACCACTAGAGTCCTAAATTGCTCATGGTCAAAGATCGCTGTCACGGACGTTCGGATTACCTTTGTGCAGTGGATCACCAGTAGCCTGAGGCTTGCGTCTAACCCTGTTTCACACATGTATGCCGCACACCTCATTGTCACACGGTTGCGCTTATCGACCCACCCGTACTCTGTCCGTTTGTTCCAGGATCTTCGGTAACGTAAGTGCTTTTTGTTTTTATCACGTTAACTTATTGATCGTGTCCTGTCCTTCAATTAGCTTATATCACCTTGAAACTTTAACCCTACCATCAAACTGAAAACTGGTTGGCAGTAGGATATCTGTTTGCAAAGGGAAGTACCTTTCGCTGAAACAGATTCCTCAAGTCACGGTAAACTTAAAGAGATCAGTCGCTGAATTTTCATCACATTTCTAAGTGGCACAGGAAAATTGGGACGACAGGGTAGCAAACAATACTTGTGTTTGACCATCAAGCTGGTTACAATACAGTAAATATGACAACAGTAACCAGGATGACTCGGAAAAACGGCCGGTAAAGGTTATGGGCAGCGTGTTTGTTACAGTTACGCAATCACTGTTCCAAATCGTGGGTTTGATTGACTGTGAGCCAGAGGAAGTTAAGTGTCCTCACGAACTTCTGAACGCAGAGGTCAGGATTTCACAATTGGATACTAATGGCCTCGGCAACGGTCAATATTCGGGATCTCACCACTTGATCGATCCCTTGACACCTGGTAGACAATCTGAGGAACATCTTTCTTACTGACGGATTGATTAAAGTGGGTCGAATGACCAACAGTCGCGCTTAAAACCGTTTTAATCACATCAGTGTTCAACCACACAGGATGATTTCCACTCACCCTATCGCCTTGTAATAGGACCACTGTATGATGCTCGACACGAGCAAACAGATGGGTACACACAACAATTGGTTGCAGAACACGGAAGGTTGTCTCTGAATTGTGACATTATAATGGGTGTTGGACGGGAACTCACGCATAACTGAGCGGCAGGGTAGGTTGTTTCGACTAACTTTTTGAGCTTTCTTGAAATAACTTCGGACATGGGATCTCCTTTGAAAGGAAGACTGACAAACGCGTTTCTTATTTACAGAAGGTGACTTGAGTTTCAACTCTACGGCCTACGTCACCTTCTGAACGAAAGGCATTGAGTAGCCATTCTGCGTGAACACGTAGGAAGTCCAGCTCGATTTGTAAATTGTCACGGGTGCAGATCTTTAACGCCCTACCCGTCAGACATCGTATAAGGTTTCGCTTTTGATTTAGCGGAACGAAACTGTCAAAAAGAATGAACTGACCACACTAATTCTGTTCTCTGTACATATCTCATTGGATTGAACCACCTTCTTTTCTTACTATGTCAACATCCAAGAAATTCGTACAGCCATTGTTGTCTGACTGGTGAATTTAATACTTATGTACTGAGTTAAAAACGGCCGTATCTCTGTTTATGTCAGAATTCTCACTGACGACACAAAAAATATCAACAGCGTTTGTGAAATGTAAATTGTTCAATGACCGTTCTCATTTGGTCAGTCTCTAGTTTGCTCATAAAAACGTTAGCCAATAAGGGACCTAGAGGCGAGCCCATTGCCACTTTATCTTTCTGTCGGTAGATTGCGTTATTGAACAGGAACTGAACGTTACTACTACAAAGCACCAACAGTTCTCTCAGTTCGTATTTTAGGATGCCCGTGTGTTTGTTGTTAAGTTCGATATAATCGCATAAATAGTCGTTTATCTCTTGTAGGGGCACGTTCGTAAGTGGTGAGGTAACATCGAATGAGAACATTTTTTGGTTGTTTAGGTTCAGGTTTTAAATTACGTCAGTGACATGAAACGTGTCCCGGAGACTGTTTTGCTACCTCCAGCCTGATGAGTTTGAGCAGACCGGTAAGTCATTTTGCCAGGGCTTGATAAAGGTGAGTTGCACAGAGAAAATTACAGATCACCACGAAACGGGACTACTCAGCGCAAGATACGTGCTACATTCACTTCGTGCGTCATACGGAAAAACATAGTATCAAATTATTTTTGCGAGAAAGCAGAAACATTAGTGTTTTTAGTTGTCTGCTGCTGAAGTTGTCGACGCCAATGGAGGCTTTCTGTGTGAACCATTTTCGTGTTGCTAACGAGTGGTCATGTTTTACTTGTTCAATAACCTTCGTTTTCGAAACTCGTTTGTGTCTCTTCCTGGGACTGGTAGAATTCTTGACATTGCATTTCACGTTAACCAGACTGCACTGCATTTCAGACGAATCTGCACATGCCCGAGTCTGACGCGAAACGCCAAATACCACCAGTAGAACTGTAATTATTTTCGGCTATTTGGATGTAGCGAGTAGTAAGAAATATATTTGCCCATGTCCATTCCCATAATCAATACCTCAATTCTGCGAGTGCCGAATATGAAGAGGAATTGCTGTGTTCAGGTTATTGCATTCAGAATAAACACGACCGTACTTCAACGTAGTCTTTCGCGTGACTGGAATCATATAGTCGGGCCTAAATGTACTCCTTAAAACCAAACGCGGTGTCGATGTGGTATCGTCGACACCACAGTTCGATGCTGCTCCTACGTACACAGCATGATGATGGTAGGCAGTGACTTGTAGATCGTTATTTTCGAGGTAAGTTATCATGTGCACTTCCGGCCACGTCTTAAAATATTGCCTGCTAAGAGGTACAAGTCGTTTTGCCCCACGCCTGCTATAAACATCCTTTCCTTGGAAGCCCGACTGTCAGTCGCATTGTTCACTCTCACAATAAGTGTTAAGCCATCATTTTATCTTTTACCATTCCAGATTACTTTATATCCAACAATTATTCTCTTCCAGAGGCATTCTACTTTCATCTGTTCCATCATGGCTTTGATTATCACAACATTACAATTCATTGAACGACTCATTGCCAAGTTACTTGATCTGCGGTCGACGTGTGTTTAGAAACCTGACTATGAGACAGGATGTAGGTGTCGCCTACCCGGATGAAGTCCTCGTGATCACTCAAACCGCTGGTTAGAGACGCCATCCGAGATGGCAATGTGTCGCAGTCAATGACGGACCTGTATCCATACCATTTCTAGTTCTTCCGCTTAGTCTTGTTTTAATAATGTTCAACCTTCTTAGTAACGTTTTCTTCCAGGATATTCCACGTCACTGTTGCGATGAGCGGCGGCCCGAGCCACAGTACCTTTAGCCAGGCTCATGGCTGTTATGATGTTGATGAGTATGCATAAGGCTCAGACGAGTCACCACAGTGTAAACGCAGTCACCGTAAGACTACAACTAACGACCTTAGAAGGGAGGTCATTCCATCATGACAAAAATGAAGTCGTCAAACCTAAATGAATCGATGGTGGTGGTTGTATAGTTTATTTATTCGGATGCATGAATTTATTTCACCTCTTGCACTGAGCTTCCTATCGTCGTTTTCTTTATGTATCACAGGCACCACCGGACCAGTTTCCGAATTTAATGACGTTATACGCCTCCTACTATTTATCAACAGGTCGCCTACACTTATTACACTATTATAGTCATTGCCAGTATAGACAATGATGGTTTCAAAGTAAATGAAAACATTTTCCTCCAGGTCAAATATTTTCTATTAGGTACTCAGTAGTGACCAAATATTCTGCAAAGGTTACAGTCTCAAATCTACAACTGGTACATATCTTCCTGTGTTTATCCAATCTAATGTAACTCAAAACCAAATGTAACGTACGTAGTCAAGGAACAAATTGAATGGGCAGTGGTTTGTCTGTTTGACGTATCATTCTTTGGCCACTGAGTCGGTGGATGGCTCGGATTATGCAGCCCGTTGCGTCCAGCTTCGCCTCCAGTTGGACCGTCTGCAGCTCGATGGCTGCTCTACTCCTACGTTCGTCTATCGATGCGTGCCTCTGAGCTCTTGCGGACAAAGCCAGTAACTAGTGGGTATGAGTTAAAAAATACTGAGTTGGTTTGGCTGCGATTACATTAGCATTCGCGGGTCCGTGTACACATCAAACATGTTTGGTAGCCAAAAAATCCAACAGGCTAGCAGTTCCAGAGGCATACATAAAGTTGCAAAACTATGTAGTTACATATCGTATCAGTGACTTAAGGCATATGGTAGCACCTGTTCTTTCTGTCTCCTCGCATGAAACGTGCCATTTTCTCGAGATGTCGTAAAGTGGAATCGTACTTTGTGGATAGACAAAGTGGGCTTTCTAAGAACTTACGAGAGCCGTACTCATTATGGGCACGTGGCAGCAAGCAGATGTGTGTCGTTTTGGACGCTAGTGCGTCTATTCGCCAAGTGGCCCTCAGATCGGATTATCTTAAGTGCACACGGTGGTGCGTTAGTGCAAGTTATAACTTTCATTTGGGTTGACAACAGACTGTTAATATCACTTATGACTGGTCAGTAAAGGGCCAATATACATTGTTCGCTTACCACGGAAGGCCAAATACACGAACCTACTACCCCTGTGCGGTTTAACAATTGCCAGACTAAGTTCATGAACTTATTTGCTGCTGTACAGTAAACTATACCAGTCGTAAGACAATGCGGAAGCATGAAGCGCATCGTGTAAGAGTGGCGGCGACAACCTTGGTCGATACTCAAACCGCACGGAGTCATTCAAGGTCGTTTACAAGGCTCCAGACGACCAACAGACGCCAGTTCAAGGTCTATGTCTCACGAGGTCTGTTAGGAGGCGCATCTCCTAACGAGACGGCTAGGACGCGTCACGCCACATCGATCGGCCGGCCCAGCTCAGGTGGTATGGCCGTGGGTGGTGGTATGGTCCCAATCAGCCATTCAGATTGTAGGTGTGCGGTCGAACGCCTGTGCACTTTCTGGACAGTGGTTTTTCTCGCGTTACCTTCTGATGCCCCCCGTAACATGATTTGCTCTGATACCCTGAATACCATTTATGACAGTTTCATTTGATTCGCTCTATGTCTGTCGGCCATCTATGGTAAACGTTTTGTCCTATAAATTTAAAGCTTCTGTGGCCTAGTTTTATCTCGCTCCTCCAATAAACAGTGTTGTTGTGTCTCTCCTGATTTCTCGGTTTTGAGTCAAGCGACTGGACGCGTAACCAAGGTGTCGATCCAATAAGGCCGAAGCGATTAAAGTTCTATTACCTAAGCTGAAGCCGTGCACAAGAATCGTCAGCCGATCATTTTCAGCCTTGGGCTGTACCCGTGGGCTCCATAGCTCGGACTACCGTTAGCCCTGACGACGATCCATGCAATTGCGAAGTAATAGGTGTAAATGTACTACGAAGAGAGAAAATAAACATATAAAAAGAACATTTCGTTAAAGAGAAGAGTCAACAAGTCTGAGGTTACAGGCTCTCCGTTGACCGTGCCACAAGGCCATTTCATAGGTTGCTTCAAACCACCGGTGTAGACGGTCGTGAATTCTCTAGGTAGATGGCACCTAACAACAGTGCTCAGCACAACGGTTAAAGTTTTCATAGCCGTGACCACGTCAATAGCTGGTCGTCTTGCAGTTTATTACAACCATCCGTAGTCACATCGACCAATGCGCAGTGCCACCGACGCTCTGTCGATACACGGAGTACATGATCCAACCAGAGAAGACAGCATTTTCACTATCTCGGCTATTGATCGTGAATTTGGACATTTCTCAAATACGCGTCGCGTCTATCACAAAGTCAGCTCACTTGATACAGGTAATTGACAAACATAGTGGTTATCGAATAGCGAGAGTCTATATGCATCTTCAGCACGAATAGACCAGGTGTCTGATGCACAAAGCAAAGCTGAGCACACATGCATGTTAAACTGCAATGCTAATCAACAGCTGGACGTCTTTGCGAGGCCACAAGTGACGGAGATTGACCAGTGCACTAGTGGCTTCCGCTATCCTCGTCAACAATATAGCGGGTTGATACTACTCAGTTACATGAAGCGCTCGACAGACTCCAGCGGCATGCCAGCGATAACAAGGATAAGATCAGCGCTCACCCAATCTTGTAACAGCACTCTGAAGGTGCAAAGTGCATATCATACAGATTAACCATATTCTATGAGTGATGGGCTGGCGTTCTTACAATTTGTTTTGTTTGGGTCAAATGCTCTACTGCATCGTTGTTGGATTCCTAGAGCCTCCATCATTTTGAAACTGGAACTGACAATATTCATTAGGCAGAGAAGTTTAGAGTTCGTAAGAAACATTAGTCGTTAAACCGGATAACTTAAGACAAACCGTTTTGCATTATAGAATATGAAATTTTTGCCTTCTAGAAGTAAAGGGGGATCAGCGGATGAGTTTGGGTTGTAAGGCATCCATACCGGGTTTCTGTGCTGACACACATGAACGATTGGGCGCCCATCAACATTAATGTGTACTACTAAAGACCGTTAATAAAACGATCTTTCATCAGGAGAACCTACTACCAGGAGTTATATAGCCTTTCCTTCAATTAGTTTCAGTTCGAATCTTTGGCAGATGTATTATTAAGGCGTCTAATTCTGAGGGTAAAATGATAGGGTTCACTTCAGTAGGCACTGTGTACTACTAGTCCGGCTCAGCACCTACAATTTCTGCTTGCATCGTCAGCTGATCATGAAAGTATTTTGAACTACTCCGTCGATAAACGATAAGTAGCCTGCTCGATCAGTTCACGTAGTTTGGGCTAACATTAAAAGACACTTGGTGAAGCACAATTCTGTGTGTCGTATTCTGAAACCGTCAAACAGGACGAATGACTGTCATCGATGCTCACGCCAGTAGCGTAGTATTATACCACTGTCGTACACCTGCACGACAGTGGTATACACCTGTCTGTACACCTAGATAGGTAAAGTGATCAGGTGTCCCCAACGAATGCACGGTATTGACAAGCATTAGATAAGGATAATACAAGCTAAACTGCACAATTTCCCTGAAAAAGTAGATTACCTGGAAAACGGTGTTTTTGTTACTTTTTAGTTATATTTGGTCTAGTGATCCCGTTCTTTTTATGTGCTTTACGCTGCTTACGCATTGTTGAATCCGATCTCACTAGCGAACCTACTATAAGTGATGTGAGCACTTATGGTAAATTATTGTAAAGCAGATAGCAGCTTTTCACTGAGATAAAAAATATTAGCAAGACAACTTACTTTTGTTTTCCACTGGCCCGCATCATTAAGTGCACTCAGTTCACAGACGACTCGGTCAAACAACGACAACATTCACGCCACTGAGCTCCACTAGCCGCCATCTCACCTAACGTCTCCAGCCACTGACTCTGTGAGTCGCGAAGGCCCCAGCCTGGGAGACGAGCCAGATCTACAGTGGTAAGTCTCTTCGTGAACGACCTCATTTGTCTACGCCAGATCATCATCTGTACACCCCACACCCGTCGGCTGCAGCATCCGTAAAGAGTGCTCGATGTGGCAGACGACTAGCTGACATCCTTAGTACATGACCCAGCCATCTAAGTTTGTGCAACTGTAATGACTAAGCGGAAGAACTCGTTTGTCAATAACTACCAAATACCCGCTTTCTAACCTTCTCCTTGTCTGAATATAGACGTAGATACCTTTTTTAGTAGTTAAGTTCTTTCCCCTCCCCTTCTTTTTTCTTGTACAGGGTTTGATTTTTTTCTCTTTCGTGGATGTGTGGCAGTTAAGCAACAGTGTGAACCACTGATGTACTACTGTCTATGATGATGGGTCTCCTGATGAACAGAAACTTACACTTATTAATAGAAATGCAACCTATTCAAACCAAACTGATAACTCGTGAGCCATGACCGGAATGTCAGTCAAGTTCCAGACAGACCTTTGGAATTTTTTCTATTAAACCCATAACGAATGTCTCTTTTAGATTAGTCACCGCGCCAACATCATTGTTGTTAACAATGAACTCACTCTCTTTCTAACATTAGTATGTGTTCACTGATAAAAATTCATCGGAAGCACTCGTGCTTCGCCTTAATAAAACGATCTTTCACCAGGAGAACCTACTACCAGGAGTTATATAGCCTTTTCTTCAATTAGCTTATTTTTGTTACACAATCGTTTGTTGTGAACGGTCGTTTATACGCCATTCTAAATACGATCTTTTTGCACCTCTAAGGACCACTAAACCAATCACAATTCCTTCGTTCCTTTGAGCGGTGCCAATATGTACTTGACGGCCTGTTGCATGGAAAACCAATTTATGGCCATTGTTCATGGGATAACTGTCTTATGTTACTTTTCTACTTATCTTCCAGAAGATTCCTAGTCTTTACAAACTTACTATCTTCCGCTGTTTGCACAGTGAGACAGTGTGTAATGAGCATCTGCCGTCAATCTGATTTGGTGTATAAATGTATATGTTGTCGCCATCGCTGTACCTTCCATCTATATGTACTACAGTTGCTGACATAACCAATGCAACCACCTGGCAAAAATACATTAATGTACTCAGGCATGTATGAATACACAACTTGCCAGAGCACACAATGCACAAATCATTGGCTGCTCCCATCCTCGATTTTCTTTCAAATCGTTAAATGTCAGTGGTACCTCAGCATGGCGTTCTTCAAACAGAGGGGAACAATGAATCGCCGTGTGCGGAAGCCATTTTGTCAGTTTAGCTGATGAGTTTTTGTTTGTTGGGTTCATGCTGGCTTTTACAAAGTTGTTATGAAAACTTGCCTTTTGGAATTTGCTGTCTGCAATTGCCTGTGCATAGTGCGTTTTGTGAGGCATTCAGATGTAAATTCAACGTCATTTCATTTAGTAGAACGGATGGCTGTAAAGATCCAGTGTCTCGTATACTGCGACACCTTCTTAATTACTTTGGTTCCGAAATGTTATTTACTGCTATCTAAAACTTGAACCTGTCACTTGCTAGGTGATCAAAACGTTTGCCCCATTATTAAAGAATTTTTCTTTCTGTGCAATATTTTGACCAAGTCAGATCAGGCTTTCTAAATATGCTGTATGTCACTGTGGTGCCACCTGTAACTCAGTGATAACTGTGCTTGACTGCCATTCACGGTCGCGCGTTCAGTCCCGGCTGCGGTTATTGCTTTGGTCTAGAATTAAGCAGTCTAGCCTTGCTTGGACTCTGTTGTATTCGCGTCAAGGCCGCCTGTGTGTCGTACACACGTGTTGAAACTCGAGCTGCGTTCTGATTGGTCGCGTCTTCAACGATCAATGACTCATTCGCCCACGCACATAAGAATGATGTTAAGGCTTATAAACGCGACAATATCGTCTGTTCTTCTGCTGGCTTACGTGGTTCCTCTGCCCCTGTCTAGCGTGATGCACACTGTACCCGAATAAGAACACCAGTCTCCATCTGTCCGATTGATTTGTTACGATGTGGAGGTTATGGACTAAATAAATAATATAGATAAAATAATAGAACAGCTTGGAATTAAGGTTGTGTATTGCCGTCTATGATCATTCGGGTTTAACATGCAATCGATAACGCAGTGGTTATCGTACGCAATGCATAAACCTTGATCCTTGTGTTGAGATTACGGATGACCCGAGGATATGCACCAATGTGAGGAAAACCCCGACTCACGTGTTTTCTGCTAAAGTGACATATTTGAATTTCCACCACATGGTGGAATTGAGCACCTCATGTAAACGTAAAGGAATTTTGGCAATCTAAGGAAAAGAATCAGTGACACCATCAGATCTGTGAAACCTTATTCTCTTGTCACCTAATCGGGGTTAACAGAGCTATTGCTGCTTCTTTTCATGAGATTGTCATTCGACCTGTGAACCGACTGGTTATGAATCGTCTGACCAGCCCAAATGTTTTTGTTAATATCACAGGATGTACATACATGCTTCGTCAAGATATGCTTCCATCTTCCGTTCAGAAAGCTTACAGTAGACTTCAGTTGGTTCTAGTATATGATGTATCAATCGTGGTAGTTTGTGGTCCTGAGTGGATAAACCGTTCCTAGGGTCTCTACCCATGCACGCTTTGTGAACGGTACGTTAATTTGTGTGTCTATCAAAAACTAGTGCGAGTTTAAGTAATTACGCTTTTCAAGCCCCAAATCTGTCGGATGCTTTCTTAGCCTTTTCAACGTGACTTTTAAAAGCATGTAACACTTATAAATTACAACCACAGCACGAATATAGATGAAGGCCAGTTCACTCTAGCTAAATTGTAGAGAGAAACATCACAATTTGGAAGGAACACATGCCGAAGCCAAATTCGACCACTTGTTTGGCAAGCTTGTCGATGTCACACATTCTTCACCTGCGCTTGCGGGCTGACTTGTAGCCAAGTTAGCTAACGTGGTCAATGAATTGTGTGTTTCACCGGTCAACCAAACACGCTCACAAAACAGCGATTATATGTTCTGACGTAAGTAAGCAGTAATAAATGCCTTGTAATGCTGAAGTCTGGTAAGGTCTGCTTTTTTATACCACGAAGTGTATATCCCAGCCTTAAACAAACTGATATGAGGACTCTATATATGTATGATCTTTCAAAATCTAACAGGCCCATTCGATCGATTCCTGCTTTGAATAAGTCGCCAAATGGCTCATAAACCTCTTGAAACTCACCAGTAATGACTGGACATACACAACCTGCGAGAAACTCTCGACCTCCTGCCAGTTCATGAGGCGACCAATATATCCCTAATTGTGCCGGTCGATTTTTGTGCGTCCATTTCCAACATGTACATCAAGCATTCCTCAAAAATTGTATTTTGTTGTACATACAGAATATCGGATTTTACTCCAACAAATATGGTTTTAAATAGCTTGGCAGATCTGCCACAAGAAATCCGTTGGGCTTATTACCAGCTGATGTTTCCTTTTGGCGTAACTGGAACGAGAAACCTGTGAAGCCATCAGTCAGGCTACCTTATGCGAGATATCAATGTCTAATATTCTGTAACTCACCAAAAATTCATTCGAGTGTGGTTAATTGCTCCATTCCAACTTTCGTTTTCTGTGTGACGATGGGGATCATAACTCATTGACTATCATCAATGTGTTGTGACCACAAAAGACTCTTGGCCGGAGAATTCGCTTCTTGCGCGAACCCCCGTACAGATCACGTCGAAAATTAAACCACAAACGAGCACGCTCATTTGCACGGAAGACAGGCATTCACATACATCGGGTGACAGTACGTTGTTATTCGCTTTGATGGAACTTCTACCGTAGCGCGTACATATTATTCCGATGGTCTCTTCTTGTCCGTCATCTTCCTGGCGCTCGGAGCTTGCCCTTTTGTTCCTGAATGTCGCCTGTAGGTAATATACTACTTGTGAGTAGTTTACTACTCACAACGAAACTGCCTTCGATACAACAAATGTACTATTGAACTGAAAGTCAGATAGAATGACGAACGGCGCGGTGTACCGAAAACTCAAGCGGACGAGCCAGTATCTCAACTTTTTAGCAATTCGGAACAAACGGCAACATTGTGCTACAGAGTCACCAAGGTTTATACATCGGAAACTTTAGGGAAAGAATCAATATTGTTGAACATCCACTGCCCTCACATAACTGTACTGATACATTCACGAACCTGACATTCTAATGCATGTCCAAAAAGATTACAGCATTACGGTACGTTAAATTGCCACGCACGAATGAAAACGTAATGATCACGTTAAACTGAAGTCTTGAACTGGGTTTAAATCGAGCTTATAGTGATTTACAAATGTTTTTCATTACGCGCCTCAGAAGCACATCTTTCTCAACAACCAAAAGGTCCGATTTTGTTCTCCCAACCAATCGCTTTATATAAACGTTCGCTCGTAGTGGTATGCAAAGGGAAGACAGACATCCAAGTGACGAAACAGGCTAAGGTACATTTGTCAAATCGGCTATGCCGATCAACTAGTCAACTGGAGATTAGCCCTGCACCAATCAAGGGTAGTTCAGCTTTATCAATCGCTGGAGATACTTAATTCTTACAAGGCACAGACCAGAGGTAGATACATTGATTCGCGGAGTCATGACGTGCAACTACGTTATATTATTCAATTTCATTAAAATATTTATACTCGGCCGTGTTAAGCCCTCGCCATACGTTTACAAACGAATGAGGGATAAATTAAGCCTACTTCGAATCTTCTAGTCAAGGTGAAGCGAGTTTTAGAAAGTCACCGACAATCATACTTTTGTCTCTCATATGTGTGTTAGTTTGTTTTGTTTCTAAGTATCATATGCATAAGTCCGAAAAGAGTATTCGGAATGGATTGGCCTTGCGAACTTCGTATTCTCTATCCATTAGTTAACTCTTCAGTTTGATTGGACGAAGTCGATTTTATACCTTTAACCTCAAGCACCATAAAAGGAATATTCATGACTTTCCGACAGTGATAATAGTAGGCTTCATGTGTTCATTGAAAGGTTGCACAGTGTTCATGTCGACTGTTACGCTGTCTGCAATAAATACAGTCACTCCTGCTAGCATGTTTTAGGGCCAATAATGTTGGCACAGTGTGATAGCATTGACAATGATAAGGTTGTCTTTGGCTGTTCCCCTACGCTGTCTTTCTTGCTTTCACGCCACAAACATCTAAAAACTAGTTTCAAATAAGTTTGGTAGTTGTTGGACTTGTTCGTTTTAGTAACCTTCAATATCTGGCTTGTACAGGTTATTTTTCTAAAGACCATTGTTTCAATTTTAAAACCAATTCCCTTCATTTTCAGATAGTTTTCCTTGATTAAACCGTTCCTGAACTTGCAACCTTCAAATCTACTTGCTCATAGTACTCCGACTAAGATACGGTTCCTAACAGCATGCCAAATGGTTTGGACATTTGTCCATTTTTGTTGTTTCGCACTGCTTACCTGCTCACCAGCACACATTTCGATCCGCGTACATTGTAATTGTCCTACAGCCATGTAGAACGAGTTAGTCAGTTTCACATGTTGTTGTTGGTTTGTTTTGTACTGTTTCGCCAAATTCTGGTTCCAGTTCATCACTTCTAAGAATTCAGACTGCAAATAAGGGTGAAAAGTGTTGTTGAGTAATGAACTTAATAATGTCATTGATAATGGTTTTTTATGATATTTTAAAATAGTTGAATGGTATTTGTTCTATCAAAGGCTGAATACTTTCCTCACAATGGTGCACGTCACTTTGTTTGTGTATATCACTAGTATATGTTCAGTATCATGGCGGAAAACGTTTGTTTGAGAGGCCTTTTTTAGTCAGGATACTGATCTCGGCGTGCGACGATCAAAAGTGATCGAAAATGCGGGAGAATATAGGCGGATCTGTGACTTTCTTGTTAGTTAGGGAACATTATGTGCCGGATGCTACATTTAACTACCTTCTTTAAGTCCATGCTGGCGTCCTTCATAAAACAAGTATGGTCAATCATTAGGTTATGAAACAGCAAGTGGTTGTATTTTAGTGAATCATTCAGTGTGAGTAAGTTGCGAGCACGATTGGCGCTCGAGATCTCGCGATTGCCATGTCTGTCATGAATTTCCAAATACAGTTAAGGCACGTAGCAGTCAAATTTACAAACCAACCAGACTATTCGAAAAGAATATACCGTAATCTACAAACCACCTAAAACCAATAAACAGGGTGATAAAAAATTATCGTACAAATGGATAAATTTTTATTTTGTAATTTAGGAACGGTCCCGTATATAAGCTGATGTACCTCTAATGAGGTTTGGATCAGGATAAATAAGTCAGCAGTCAGTCACATGATAGAGTTTACGACCAAGGAAAAAGCGCTCTCAATTGACTGTTAGTCCAGCACAATAGTACAACTTTTCCGATAAAAAGTAAAATGAAATTACTCAAAGTTTCAGTCTGGTAAATAATCGCGTTCTGTAAGGCTTGACATTAGGTTTTCCACCAAACTTTCTTGTGTTATCGTTGAAAGCGCATTTCATTCAGTTGTCCGATAAAATCGTTAATGTATATAGTGCTTTACGAACGTCACCAAATCGCTTATTTGTTCAATTTTGTTGACGTGATGAGGTGTTCCTGATGTCGATCTCCTAGATTGCTTTCGAAATAACGAACCTCAGGACTCATTTAAAGCAGCTGCATATGTTACGGCATGACTGATTTTGCTAATGCTTAAGCAGAAGATATACAACAGACATTTCGGGATAGAACCCTACATCTACTGAACGTAGAACACGTAAGTAAGATTAGGTATGACATACTTTGTAAGGACTTTTAGACCAATCTCAACGGTTACGATACACGGACTATGATCGATGAGCATGTATTAATTCATATAAGTATAAAATAAGATGAGTTATTGGCTGCAGTAAGAACCAATCACATTCGAATTCGTTGTCACGGGTTAATAAATTCAGATTTTAAACAAGCAGAGTAAGGAACTACGGACGAGGATAAAATCGACCTCGGGGAGCCTTCCAAGGTGGCTAGTGAATTACAGAACAGGCGTTGCTTATTCTCCTACCGCTCGAAATTTGAATGAAAAAAGATGTTATTCAGGAAGAGAAAGCTTTTCATGTGTTGTATCGCTCAGTCAAGAAGTAAATTTTGCTCTTTGCTGAAGGCGTTGCAATGCACCGCTATAAACCCACTCTTTGTGTATAGAAACGGATGGTAGTTAACTTATCAACACTAGGGTGTTAAGGGTTGTTATATATGAATTTACATAATTATTCGAATGGATACTATTAGCAGTAATAGCTCAATGTTTTAGTTACGCTGTTTACGTAGGTTTACTCCTTTCTCTTGTCTTAAGTCTGCTCTTAGACTGTTAGTTTCTGTTCCTTTCCATAAGCGTCACTGTTATTTCGATATTGCTTGCATCGGTAATTCTACAACCAACCTGATTAAAGTTTGAATTTTTTAAAATCGTGACGACTCATTTGAATTTGACTACTTTACTTCTGGCTGTGTGTACTATTATTAATGCAGTCAGTAGGTCATTCCTATTTTACACCTATTTGAAGTAATGCATACCAATTGATCATGAGATTGGTCAAAGTGCTTCTGCAGGGTACATTGTACGTAAACTTACTTGCGTATTTTATAGGCATCCGGGGCTATAATTGTTTTAAATTCAATAAACTTTCAGACACCATTTGATCAAATTGATAAATGCCATAGTCTTTGTCCTATTTTTACAAAAAAACTACCCAGACAAAAAGTTACTTTCAGTTCGTTGTTTGTCAATTGTCTAGCTTTACGTAATTCCTGTTGTTGTGATTGACGTTCCATCCATCGTCTGTGTGATTCTTTCATATGCATATTTAAGGTTTCCAATTGTTGTTGTCTTGTACGGTTGATCAGTTCCAACTCCATGAGTGTGCATCTTATTGGGAAGAAGTTTAGAAAGTAAACTGATTAGGCAACTGTCATCGATAAAATTTTTACGGGAAACCAACAACACAACAGTCCAGTTAAACTTTCCAAGAGCACAATGCAATTGACTGTTTCTACAGAACACAATCAAACTGTTTGCCGAAGGGATAAATAATAAAACCGCGCGCACACCCTCCGTAAGCAACGTGAGTTGATTATTACTTTGTGATTGTCGTGATGACAAATTCTAATAGAAGTAGTATAGATGAGACCCAACTGTGAAAAGTCAGGGCTTCAGCTGGATTCGAACCAGCAACAGAAACACCAATGTCTTTTTATGTGTGTGTGTGTGACTTGACCTATTCCGTTATGTTAACGTGGTCGTCATAATTGTACACTGCACCAATCCGGAAAGCTATATTGACTAGAACTTCGGTCCTACCAGGTTCAATCTTGCCAGCTAGACTAGAGAGGGAGAAGCCAAACGAAAAGCAGTTACCCTCATTGATTTTTGTGTCGCACTACTGGTTGCGTAAAGTTCCTTAAACAGTAAGACATGAAGTTCTGAGTGTATACTGGAAGTATGTCCGTAAATGCGGCATTGCTATCTTTCGCACACGGAAGGAGCTTAAAAAAGATTCCCTTTAACAAAGAGCACTCTGATCACCCAACGATTGACCATAATTGCAGACGTTGTTTTTTAAGGTCGAAAAACTTGTCGACCTTCTTAAAAACTTGATGTACGTTACAACACTCACATTGCGCAGCACTAGATGGAATGAGGCTGACTAAGACCCACATTCTTAAATGAGTCAGATTTTTGCGTCACTGGCTCCGCGTAGGGTCCCCCATAGAAACCGCGTTTCCTTTTTCCCCGTTGTCAGGTCTTTGGGTCACAAACTTCGGCTGGGGTCTCCCGAAACAATCTGAGACAAGCTCGTGGACACGAAACGTTGCCCATCGGAACATTCCATATCCCGATACTGTTGGATCAGTGCATCACCGGAGGCCAGAGCGCCGCACCGCACTGATCGCCACGGAAATGAGACGCTACGGCACCCATGTCACTGCCATGGGTCACACATGGCTGGCAGATTGAGGTAAACTCCGGGAATTAGGTGCTTGGAATATATTCTACTGGAAAGATTGCCCAGCAGAAGATGCTCAAGATCACGGTGTCTGATTCGCAGTCGATGACCGCATAATTTCTGTGATAAATTGCAACCCGCACAGAATCAACGCTGGAATCCTGTCCAGGCATACGAGGTTCGATTGAGGTAAGTCTTAGTAATTGGTGTTCGACTGTGTATCAAACCGGTGATACAAAGGATTAATTCTATGGTCACTTGTCCACCACAATCCGCCTGACATCAGTAAATGACTGGCTCTCCGTTCTGGGTGATTTTAATGCACGAATCAGGCACCGTCCAGCAGTCTGACCGGTAGTGTCCGGACCTCAAGGCATCGATACAGACAATCATAAACGGCAACCGTCTGCTCCACGTATGTGCTACTCACGAGTAGGCTATCACAAACACCCGATTCCAGCTGGATGCGAACGATTTAACTCACCGAAGTGATCCACTAAATAGTCAAAATATTGTATCTGACTATGTGATCGTACAAGAAAGCAACATTCAAGAAGTACGTATCACTCTAGTTACAGGCGAAGCTTATTGAAGCACGAATCGCAGGCTGGTTAGGACTAGGTTGTCCATTCCTGTTTGCAAGCCTGCTTACTGTAGAACATCCAGTGGGAGACAAAAATGGATGACAACCGACTGAGAACTCAAAAACGTGCAAGGTGTTCAATGTGCTGTTGCATTTCGTTTAAAAAACGTTACCGTATCTACTATTCATGATTGTAGATGACAGCACTTCAGGGAGCAGATCGATATTCAACGCCAGAAATACCCAGACTAGTTCGACAACAACGGTGTTGTTGCCTCGAACTTGACACCAGAGAAGAAGGACGCGTTTGTCGTTTCCAGGCTGAACTCAAGCGATGAAGACAAAAGAGCCACATTCCGGAGCATTTGCCGTCAGCTTGTTGAACAACTTCGCAGAATCAAGGAGGACTGATTGGTGAAACAAGGATACTTGATACAGTGCTACGCTAACTGTCGATAGCACAAGGATTTTTTTTTACTCATTCAGGATTTTTGGTCCGTCCCTCCGGTATATTGGTGGAAGGGGATTGATGTTTCTATTCCACAACTTGAGGACATTATGAAAGCTCAGCGCGCGCATTTTAGTACCCTATTATCCTAGCCGGTTATCACTGATTGGGTGACCGTGAATAGCCTGCTGGACAAAATGTCAGGCTTCACTGATTCGCATCGAAGTTAATCAAGGTGTAGAGGACTAATGTACAACTGCGGAGCGGAAACGTTGCAGTTAAAGATGGGATGTTAGGGGAACTGCTGAAAGATGATGGTCGGATTTTGGAACGTGCTTTACTCCATTTGGTTCACTCCCTCTGAGAACAGCAAACAGTCCCCGATGAGATCAAGCATACTCAGATCGTGCCTTAATTTGTAGGTAAGAGGAGCAGGAAAGCACTCTGGTAATCAGTGTTTTGGACTGTGCTCCAATGGTTCTAGCAAGAATTCTGCTAAACCTACTTAACAGGGAAGTCTCGGATACCGAAGTCGACTACGTCATTCAATAATGCATGTGCTGTTGTTTGCAGATGATACTGTGACAGTTACACGCACTGAAGAGGAACTTCTGCAAGTGACCACGGCTTTCGCGGCCGCGACAGCTAAACATAGTTTGAACCATTATCATCATAGAAAGCAATACATCAGTGGTTCATACTGATGCTTAACTGCCACACAATCACGAAAGAAACAAAACCGTATAAAGGGAGAGAGAATGAAAAAAGAAGGGGAGGGAACCTAACCACTAAAAAGAGCTACGTCTACATTCAAACATACAACATCGACGTGCCTACATCTTGCAAACAAACAACCAAGCTGTAAGTGAAAGTAAGGCATCATCAGCAAGACTTTCTTGCGGCTTTCACTGCCCCGCGTCATTAAGTGCACTCACTTCACAGACAACTCGGACAAACAACGACAACATTCACGCCATTGAGCTCAATTAGTCGCTATCTCACCTCACGTCGCAAGCCACCGACTCTGTGAGTCACGAGAGCCACAGGCCGAGAAACGAACCCGATCTACAGTGCCCGACCCCTTTGTGAACGATTTCATTTGTCTACGCCAGGTCATCATCTGTCCACCTCGCACCTTACGCCAATCGGCCGCAGCGTCGGCAAACAGTGCTCGGTGTGGCCAGCGATTATCTGGCATCCTTAGTACATGGCCTAACCATCTAAGTCTGTGCAAATGTAGTGAGTGAATAAATGAACTCGTTTGACAATCAGTGCCAAACACCCGCTTCCTAACCTCCTCGTTGCTTACTCGTTGGGGCCATCCGATACGAGCGATTGAACACAAACATCGGTGGTCAAATACCTGAAGACGATTCACGTCCTCTACTCTGATCGGCCATGTTTCACTACCCTAAAGTAATACAGCCCTCACTGTCGTCTGATATACGCGACTCTTAAGCTTCAGAGAGATACCTTTCTGTCGCCGTAAGTGCCTCAGATTAGCAAACACCGCCCTAGCCTTAGAAATACGCGCCTCTATTTCATTCCCTACACCTCCGCCGCCGTCGCTGATGCAGCTTCCCAGGTATACAAACCGGTCAACAATTTCCATGACTTCATTATCTAACATTAAACCCACGTAATCACAACAATCTTGCAGAAGCACTTTGCATTTCGAGGCTGCAAAGCGCATTCCGAAGTACTTAGCAAAACGCGAAATTGCATTCAGCGTTGCTTGTGCCGCTTGAAAGTTGTCAAACAGCAACACCTTATCGTCAGCATAATCAAGATCAGTCAGCCTTCAACCAGGTAGGAGGTCCACACCGGCATCATTTGAGTGACGCAAACAATCCTCCATTATTTCGTCCGTGACGAAATTGAACAAAAATGGTGAAAGGGGACAGCCTTGACGAACGCCGCTTCTGGTGCTGAAGCTGTCAGACAGCTCACCGTAAACCCTAACCTGAGCCGAAGTATGGGAGTAAAGCCCCGACAGTATGTTCACATATTTGATCAGTACAACCCTGCGTTTAAGCGACTCTAAAAGTGTAGATCGATCCACCGAATCGAATGCACCTTTATAGTCGAGAAATACGGCAATTGTTGGCCGGCGGTATACATGACGCTGCTCCAAAATTTGACGGAGGGTAAAAATATGATCTATACACACAAATTTATTCCGAAGTAGCTGTTGTAGAGGCAACTCAAAGCTTGTAAGCGAAACCCTAGAGGTCAGAAGCTGCAAAACCAGGCCATTAAGCAAACAAGCCCAAATTTAAATCATAGGCGAAAGTAGCCATCAACCGAACCGTCCAGAAGAATACGATCCAGATAAACGTCCGAAAGTTTAATGAGCAACAGCTTTGCGGCCGTGACTTCAAACGTGTGATACACAGAGGAACTTTAGGGCGCCATAAGTCTTGGTGGCATGACTATATTGTGTTCTGATGAATGCGGTAGAGAAGTAGCTAGTCGCCTGCGATCGGTAAGTTATTAACTCACCAAAAGCACACTGTTAACGAAGATAGGACAAGTACGTTAGACGCACATGAGCCAAATTAACCATATATCTTTTTAGTTCATATTGATCAACAAACTCTCGCTGATAAACTTAAGACACGGTGACCTACTACTTTTTCTTTTCTTCAGCTTTGTTAGCAGACCGAATGATGAAGGTTTGGCTTTTCGTCTAACATTGAATTGTCATTTTTCTTCCCCATCCTGTATAGGATGTGGTAGCACGTACCTTTATAATGAACTACTTTTTCTTCTATATTTTTAAAATCTTCCCAGCTTAGAATTCATCAGTGAGGCTCTTCTACTTTTGCTTCGAGGAGATAAGGATTTGATTTCCAATCTGGCTGTCCATTTGGGTAATCGGCGTTAGGCTTCGGGACCACAAACATATTGGTCTTATTTATTAGAGTTTGCACCGGATTCGTGGCGAGTGAATGAAATCGCACAGCGCAAGCAATTTGTAGGTATGGTTGGGTACAGCTGTACTACAACTTCGGCTAATGAAAAGCTAATCCGTGAACGAATGCCATCAACAGTGGGTGGTTTTATTATTAATCCACTGGCGAAAAATTCCGTTTCTCTATATAAGCACGTGTAATTGCAGTATGCGCTTGCCAAAATGCAACGAAGTGTTATGCTATACATGTTTCCCATTTGTACCTGTTTTTCTCTGTGACGAAATAATAGCGAACACTGCAGCTTGATGAATGCCACATACCAACCCGACAAAAACTATACAGCTGTATGTATTGACCACACTGAAGGTCTTCCTGTGCGTTATGGCTTATCATACCGAATTTCCGAAGTCGTTATTGCAACCTTTCAGCTTCAAGCTGCTAAGTAGTATAGTTTAACTTGTTTTCGTAGTTAAGTTCTTAGTAAATGTTAAAAGTTGTTCGTCTTTTATTGTAATCCGTATTACGAATATGTGTCCGCCGGAAAGAAAAGAGCTGATTGATTATGTCCGTCTCAATCAGTAACCATACCACCAGCAGTAGTATACAATGATAGTCACGGTGGAAGTCTATCAATCCTACAGTATTTAGATCGTTTTGCCTATGTCTGCGTTTCTCAGACTATCCAGTAGCACGTTTCGAATGTCACGTTCCGGTCACTCATTTAGTCTGTTTTCATTTGATCGTAATGTGACCACATAGGAAGTACGCATGAGAATGTGGGCAACTGAAACGATCTCGACTGTGAACACAGTGAACAGTGGCCCGTCTGCAATAACTGAAGAAGAAGCGCATGCTGGTTTGCCGTGAATCGCTTGACCCCTACCAAGTCCATTGGTTATGCTACAACTAATGCGTACTAAGTTTTTGACGTCAAGTAATTACGTGTCCGGTAGTACCATACAGTTTGCAAGCCGATTACATATACATAATACTCGGAAGTAAAAACTTTGAATAGTGCTAGGAATCGTGTTTGCACTGTGTACTCCCGCCTAGGTAATAAGGAGAAGACCTCTCACAGGTTACAGTAAGCCGGTGTTATTCACGGGACAAGGACGCAGGTTCCTAGACGTATGCCACCATAAACGAAATCATTCTGTAGTCGATCGATATCAATGACACGTGCAACGTCACATGCTGTAATTTGATTGATCCAGTACAGAGCAAACAGCTTAGTGAATAACGAAGTATATAACACTGAAACTGTTTGTCCAATCCTGATTTTGTACCCTAGAGCAACGTTGGATTGGGGTTTGGATAAGTGGTGTATCGATTGGTATTTCAATGCAGTATAGCAATAGATGTGGGATTTGTGTTGCCGGCCAGCAAAATCAGAACAAATCGTTCAGGGGCCTAAGCTCTCCTCATAGAAAAGATCACATCACGATGTAAACGGATGAAACCGAAATGCAACTATGCTCCGTACTGAACATCCATTCAGTCAAAATGAATTTTCGATAGACATCATACATAGGATTTTGTTATTTGATGTTATTGTTCTGACTTTTATAAACAGTTACAGTGAACAACACGGGTGGACGATGAAGCTCACTGCATTCCTTCGAACTCCTACAATATGCTTGCCGATTTCGCCATGGCTAAAGTACCGAAATTTGGAAAATGAACCAATAATTTATGTGGCTTCTGTAACATCGTGCTGCCAGACCACATGCCAAAAGTTACCAATTATCAAAATGCTTACCTAATGACTTGTAAGTATATCACTTTCAGTCAAATCTGGTGACTCATTGTCAATTTGATTCAGCTTCAAACTTTTATACTTTGGAAGCACCTACGCGTTGTTTAAAATTAGACTGTTATCTGTGTATTTGAAAAATCCTTACATGTACTTAAACACTTCGTTCGAAAAAATAATTGTTTTCCACAATATGGAATCTTTTATGGATCAGTCCACACCACTGTATTGTTTGTTAGGTAATATAGTGCAAAACAACTTCCAAGCTTCTCTTGGACTCGAATCACCCGCTTGAACTGCATGTTCTCACACCTCATGTGATCAACCAGTTGAGCACTAACACCACTCTGTGAGCTTAAAGAGTTCACATCGAGTCTCTTATTTACTCAACCATCCCGCTATGAATTTGGTGTACACCATAGGGTTGAAGAGTAAGACCGCGAAGACCAATGTTGCAAAATGTCACTAAGATTTTATCACCTTCAAGATTTTAGCAAACGTCTTAATCATGGATAACGATATCAATCCTGTTGTCTTCCCTACACTCTAAAGATCAGATATCTCCAAGTATCTCATATAATGAACATATCCAAGTGTGAGAAGCCCGGGCTACAGCTAGATTCAAACAAGTGTCAAAAAGCGCGTGCTTATACGCAACACGTGCTCTGTTATACAGTAGTACTACTACGCTAGTCAGAGGCGATAACCATTCCAGACTATTCAATACTTTGAGCTATGTGCATCTCTTGTTGGTTTGTCAACGCTTTTATATTTAAACTACCTTAATTCTGCAATATTTGTTTGCGCTCGAAATTTCATTTTGAGTATGGCAGTAATTGATTGTTCCAAACTCTTCTGTTTTTCACTCAAA
>JTDE01003567.1:42509-66438 GCA_014338405.1 Paragonimus skrjabini miyazakii
CAGCTTAGATCTGTTTTCTTCAGCATGCATAACAGACAGACGTAGGCGTTCTTCATGATCCAATAGGCCATTGCGTTCCTCATTCCAGGCATTGATCAACTGTAATGAATTTAATTGACAGTGAAAATTAAAATTTCCTTGATGGACAATGCTTGTGACCGATCAGCAATTCATATTTTCAGAAAACCTTGTGAATCATCGGTTACTGTGTTGATTAATAATTAAGCCTCACGTCTAACGCTGAAGCTTTCTCGGGTCACGTGAGCCCGTTACAGATCTGAAAGTAGTTAAAGCAGACAAGACATGATCAGTCAGATGAACTTGAGGGTGATAGATCAAGAATCACGTATTCAAGGACGGGTGTCACTACTATGCGCAAGTTGCTGATTGCAATAGAGTGAGATCAAAACAGAACAAAACTGATACGGACAGTTAGGTAGGTTTATCATAGAGACGGTTTAGTTTGAAGGAGGAGGGAGGGTTATTTGATTCGGTGGAGGGGTTGTACGTCAGCTTGGTCTATCCAAGACTGGTTTTCACCTACCACAGAGATGAGAGCTATCAAATCTGTTTTCAGCCTATTAATTCTTTGTGGGTTCGAGAGCCTTTTTCATCAACCGTTTCGATTTCCCCCCTTTCATTTACTTTCACCCTTTACGGACCAATTTTTTTTATGTGTCCAACGCTTCATTACCGACTGCAGAATCTCCACAAGTGGTTTGATGCCCGGGTGGTTTGGTAGGCTTCCTTTAATGTTTGCTGACTCTAAACTGAAGTCCTTGTACGACAATTAGATAGCAATTCTGGACAAATGCATCAGAGGTGTGATAATGGGTTTGATGTGATGGTTCGGATGATTGAACGGCGGTCTACCAGTTTCAAACAAAGTCATTCGGATCTCTACAGTCTCATATTCAAAATTACCGGCGTAAGGTGCGAGATGGACAGATGATGACCTAGCATAGAGAAATGAAATCGTTCCCGAAGGGGTTGGTCACTGTAGATCGGGTTCATCTCCCATACCGGGGCCCCCGCGATTCACAGAGTCAGTGGTTGGAGACTTTAGGTGAGATAGCGGCTAACGGGACTCAGTGGCGTAAACGTTGTCGTTTTTTGGCCCAGTTGTCTGTGTAGTGAGTGCAACTAATGACGCTGTAAGGAAGCTGTCATGCTGATGACGCCTTTCTTTCACTTACAGCTCGGTTGTTTGTTTGCAGTGTGCAGGCATCTTGATATTAAATGTTTGAACATAAGCGTGGCTATTTTTTAGTAGTCAAGCCCCTTCCCGTCGTCTTCTTTTTTCTCTTGCCTCTTCCAATACGGAGTTTTTTTCATTCGTGGTTGTGTGGCAGTTAAGCATCAGTGTGAACCACTGATGTATTGCTTACTATGATGATGATGATGATTACCGATTTTCTAGGCAGCTATGAGATCAATGATATATAGGCAAATTCCGATGTCCGCCTTTTGCATAAAATCAATGTTGTACTTTTTCATTCCCCCAAAGACTTTAATGCTAAGTTAATTTCTTCGTTTAATTGATTCTGAGGAACGTGTTAAGATAATGTGATCAGTAATTCTTTCTCTCATCAAAAAACAATAGTGCCGTCAGATAAATTACATAACATTTATATGAAACAGAATTGTCAGGGCTAAACGACCAAAAACAATTAGTTTGGGTGAGGTCAGCTACGTCATCGGCACTCACGGAAACAACCTTTTGATACGATTACGTCTTTGGTTGCACGCATTCATGTTTAAATGCAAGAATCGGTGAAATGATGAACCCTCTGTGCTTTTATGTACCGGTTTAGGGTATGCGGAGTTACAGCCAAGACTATTCCGGGTTTATGTGACTTTGCGATGAATTATCATTTCCCGACATCGATCAGCTTTAAGGAACCAGCCAATTCAGAGATGGCAACCTGATTCGGCGGTTCATTTGACGAGGGAATCAGTTTTGTTTAGGTAGTGCGCTAAAACGTCCAGTCGATCTTGACTGGACGTCTCTGGTATCGTCTGCAGTGTGGTATCAGTTTTTCTGTGGTTTTCACATTGATTGAACCCCTTCAATGTAAAGTTCATCACATTGATACATGCTAAAACGAAGAATGATGGCGATCGCACAGTCAACTTTTCCGGAAGAAATTCGAATTTTAAACACTATAGCGCACACTGTCTAACTGACAGCTAAATTTGTTTTCTTCTGAATACTAACAGTAGTTGCGTAACTACTTTTATTGTTATCACTCTGGACACATAAGTACGTAGTAATACCAACACTAGTACGAGCACGTTGATACACTGTGGACATCAATTTGTTTTCGTGCTTCAGACATGAAGCGTTATCAATACAAATACTAATCGACTGACTGCAAGTGGTTTTGAAGTCTTATTTGAACTCAGATACTTTACAAAAGTGCAAACGTTACATACATTGTCCCAATGACTGCAAACCAATCCAGGGAACTACTGCAAACCGGTCCCATCGAAAATATACACCGTTATTGTAAACATCAGTCTGGAAACTACACAACAGTGCAGTCTCATAACAACAATGTGCCAGTACATTTGCTACCAGTTTTAAGAATGACCGTTCAAAAATTTCATTTTTTATCCGACTTAATTTGTCCAGTTCACTTCTTTGGACATATCCAGGCTGTTTGCTGGAAACTGATTCTTGTGATCAAGCTTTCTGTTCCAAGCTGATTTTAACCAAATTGATTCACTTTCTGTAGAAATGGATTAACATCCCAGTGGCAAAGCTCAATGTCGACAATTAGATTGCGAATGTTTTTGGAAAGTCGGTGTAATATGAAAATGGGCTACGTCCAACTTTACCTACTCGTAGACACGACTACAATGAGCATATTCACTGGACGCTTGAGTGAAGAGTAATAAGTCTGGTGAAATATTAAAGAATCAAGCTAGCGCAGCTCAGAGCAAATAAATCAACTTTAATGAGTAGGTGACACGTTGTTCCTTACATGGTTTACAGGTGAGACAAGCAGGTTTTAGTGTGAAGTTACACCTCTCACCACTTTCGTTATCCTAAAAGGGCTAGTTGATTTTGCTGGTGTATTGTGAAAGTTCACTCCGTGTTCTCAGAGACAGTCATTTTTTGAAGTAAGGCCGGACAGTTCATAACACCGATTCCACGACCCGTTTGATTACCAGATGTTCTTATATCACTGCACTAACAGTCCATGGAAGCTAGTACAATCACTTTCAGACAGGATGCTCGTATTGTTGCAAGTTCCACACCATTAACAGCAAGAATCTAGCAAGGTGCTTACAGATAATACATATAGGTGGCTTCAAGGTTCAGCTACCAGTAAGGGTGTACCAGGAAGGTATTAGTAATCAAGTGCAAACTGTCTTCTTGATGTTCATTGATGAATATTCCTACCATATTCAATTCCAATCGATAAACCCACGATTATAACTTCCTAAAGAGGTCGAAATCTCCCACTTCATTGAACCTGATAGGCGATATTTTAGATTACTGATGTTATCGATTGGAGTTAACAGATAGTAACTCTGTCTCCTATTGAGACCATCGGACAACCTGAGCATTATTCACAAGTGAAAGTGGTTGAGCGCTCACATATGACAATTCGGTCCTGCCTAATGTGAAGTCAATGGCACAGCGGTCAACATGGTTGCCTCATGAAAGCGTGACCGGAGTACTACCCTCAACCGGGGCAATGATATGCACTACTGACGAGCTCTAACATGAGCAAAACTCGAGTCTAGCGCTTTTTTCGAAAGAGATCGGCTAGAAAATCTGTCTGAATACAAAAGCCGCGACTAAATGTGAATGATTTTCCGGAAAGTTAAATGTGGTCTTTTACTTACCGTATTTAATTCGTCTTCCAATCCAGTTGTAACTTTTATCGCATCTGCATACTCTGCGCGTAGTAAGTTCACCTTCTGTTCAAGCAGGCTGACTGTGTTATCTGTTTCTGCATCATTCAGCTCCAATTCCTCACGACGTTTTATCGATGCCTGTTTGGCTTCCTCTAATTCAACAATGTCCTTTTTGATTTTTGCCAAGATTGCAGCACGAAATCTACCTTCCTGAACATGATGAAGGATAACGTAATAAATTCACCGGTTTAATCGTTCATTTTTTTCATTTTATAATTACTCAGAAATATGACGTATACAGACATAGTAGCAACATATAAACAGGTCAGGTTGGACGTGGAAAAAAAGTAACCAGCGCATAAATTATCAGGGCCGAACAAAAAGTAATTAACACGAAGTTTTACTGGTGCTTTTGGAGCTTAGTGTGAGTTTTGTGAGAAATTTAAACCACTATATTAAATCAATATTTGGCCTGTACTTTCAGTAATGAACAGTATTTTTAGTTCCGTAAAAGCGCTTCATGAAAAATCAACATAGAGTGAGAAAACGAGAAGTCTCGCGGCGCATGACATTGATAGACGAATAGTGCCGAAAGTCCAGAATAGTAAAAACACTGAGAGATGTAATAGTCATTTATTTGCTTACCGGATCCTCTCATATTTGACTGGGTGTCGTTTGTTGCTAGGACCATAATTCAGAATACACGGACACCTGACGCTGCGTGTGCAGTGCGACTCTCCTACATGAAATTCATTTGGCTCCAGTGAACATAGTAGTACGTCATTGCATAATTCTCCATTCAATTTACTGTTGAGTGTGAACTGAACATCGAAATTAAAGGATACCTTTGCAAAACTAACAGGATATCGAGTGTCAGTATATCTTCGGCGGTGAGTACGAACTCGGCATTGAGTAATTCAGAGTACCTCAACGCAAATATATTGAATGTCTATATCACTCTGTGTCTAAGGTACACTCTAAAGTGTGACGGTTGCTAATACGAACTCTGTTCTACCGGGCGTTTTGGTAATATATAACTTATTAACTGGTCGAATTGGCCACATAATTGCGATGTAGATTACAAAATCGCAAAAGAAAAATGAATAAAATGTTGTTCTATGAGACTGAGTGCATGAAATGCCAGATTACGTCAATCGTACTTTGGAAAGTTGACGCATTTTAGCGTGTTCGATGAAACACTGACATAGAGAAAGTGTCCAGAGTCAGAAGGAACTGAAATTACTAAACTCGTAACTTTCCACTAGTGATGGGACAGCAAAACGTCTGAATTATTTGGACTTCATCCACTGGACAATAAACTGTGTTGATATAACTGAGCTAAGTTTACATTTCATAAGATATCCATTCCTTTCATAGTTCAAAATACTATGACAAAGATTTGGACACCTATGCAAAAGATAACATTTCCATAATCTACACTGACCTCTGATATTCGATGTTCGGTTTGTGCAATTTTTCTTCTCATGCTTTCCTCTGATTGTGTAACCTCCTCTAGTGTTTGATGTAATTCTCGCTTTGTTTTAGAATGTTTTGAAGTAGCTCGAAGAAAGTCGGATTCAGCTGTTGCCAACGAATCAATTGCTTGAACCAATCTTTCTTTCAAGGTTCGTTCGTCCTTTTTAAACCGTTCGATTGCTTTTTCACTGTAAGTTAGTTAATAAACACGTCGGTAATGTAATGTTTCCTCAACTAGGACGGGTTCGTTCATAGTTGCTTCTAACATTAGAAAACACGTGAAATTTTTGTCGAGTCAAAGTCTGTTTGGAATGGATGAGTACCCATTGGTGATAGTAAGGTAATGATCAACTGTTTCGGTAAAGAGGCACTCAAACCTCCGGACACATCAGAGTTGTAACGTATTTCCCATGCACACTTTCAGTGTTCTTAAAAGGCTCAGTTCCCAACGAAACTGGATATTCTACGGTAGGAATTGAAAAAGTGTCTCCGGTAATGTGAATCCACAAAACATGCACAGTGCAACGGGCACTTTTTCGGTAAAACCTCACCGGACTGTTACACTGAAAAGAATTCAAAGACGAAGCTAATATTTATTATTCCATTTAATTTATTCATGTTTATAAAACTCAACGGAATGTTAACGGTTCATTATATAGTTCAAGCAGTTTAATTATCAAAACGGCTGAAGAAATGGAACAATCATTCTGTGTTTAGACAGGGCCGAGTTGCGTTATCGGATGAGGATTGGTAGACGATGATGTGGCCTAGAGAAATGAAGTCGTTCACGAAGGGATTGACCACCGTAGGTCGGGTTCGTCTCTCAGGATGGGGACCTCGCAACTCATAGGATCGACAGCAGGAGACTAAGATGGCAGCTAATCGGGCTCAATGGTTTACATGTTGTATTTAAAACACTGAGTTCCCTTGATCCAGTTCACCAATAACGATAGAGGACATGTCGCGAGATGGTAACATTTCGTTTACTCTCTTCAGTTACGAACGTAAACAATGGAATATATAGGACATGCGCATATCAACAACAATAGAAACAGCCAACAATTGGGTTTACATGAAGCAAGAACTGTTATCGGTTCCGCGGCAGACAAACTGCGTGAGTCAACAGTTTATGCACACAAAGGACCGGACGGCGGGTATTGATTAACACTGCCACAAAGAAGGCGAGCAATTTCGGGTTCCGATTAAGCAACAACACTTGAAATAAGTTGGCGGGGTCAACAACGTGACCTGTTTCCGCATGTCTATACAGTCTAATGTTTTACGTTCGTGACTGAAGAGAGCAAACGAAATGTTAACATCTCGCGACATGTCTCCTATCGTTATTGGTTAAATGTTGTAACTGCTCGGCCAGAATGTCTGTGAAGTAAGTGCACTGACTGACACGGGACAGTTAAAGTCGTAAGTAAACTGTCTTGCTGGTGACGCCCTAATTTACTCCTGACCCGGTTACTGTATGGGGCTTGACTTTTCCTTCATGGGTGAGACAGTTAAGCAACAATGTGAACCACAGATATACTGCTCTCTATAACAATGATGATGATTATGAGCAAATGTCTTAATGCATGCTGGGTGTGCATACGTGTGGTCATATGTGCTGGAGTTTGTTGACTTGAACTACGGTCGTCTTCTATGCACATACAGAAGACAAAAGTGGAAACGATAATAACATTCAAAATACTCAGAAACCATGAGAGGGTAGATCTCTCAATGGATTTGACAAGCACGATACTCCCGACTGAGCATAAATTTGCATCCTCACCTACCGACTATTCAATTCCTTCAAACCAGACAACATCAATTGTCTGACCGTCATACAACTTTTATAAACACCCCCGAACTTGTACCTAGCAAGCTTATTTACGGCTGATTCTAGTCCAGCCGAACCTCCCAATCAGAGTTATCCTAAATTCGCTTATTATGTCGCCAAACAATCGTGAACTTTCAAAACATGTCAAAGTGAGCTCCAAAAATTTATGGAATGCGGTCTAAAGATAGGACATTCCTAGGAAATCTAAGCAGGTAACTGTAGAGAGTGTCTCATATCCGTTTCACAAGTCAAACTACAGGTAGCTATCGTTCAACCGCATGCGACTATATCTGCGTATAAAGATAACTAAACTAGACGAAGAAAGGACACGCTCTGTCAAATACATACTTGGCTTGTTTATTACTAGTATGCTTCTTAACACTGTCTTAGACTCAACCATGTAGTTCTGAGGCTTTTGCCTGAGTTTGGGATGTCGCAACAAGAAGAACAAAACTAAGGCGAGCAAAATCGATGTTTACATTGCCAAGGTTTGGACGGTCTTCATCAACTATTGTCTTATTAGCTTCAACATGACGGTCTCAGTTATAATTATGGTCTAAATAACTTTGTTGTACTTCAAAGAAACGTGATGTTGAATGTGCAGGATGATAAATGTATGAAGGCGCTAGAGCGTTATTTTGGTGGTTTAATCGCATCCTTCAGATAGCACCAGCGAAATGAAAACAAGAAGGTCAGGAGCGGCGGCTATCTTTTTTTTTATAGGGAATCAAACAAGTCCACATACTCAAATGCTGATAGTGTGCAAATTTAAAGTACATAGTCATATTTTAAGAGTGGAAATTTTAAGTTTGTCGAGACCCCATGATATCACTTGTGAGATGGTCAACAAATGACTAAACCAAAAGAAAGGAAATAGATCACTGATGGACTGAGAGAGTGCAAGTTATGTTATTTTTCTTGACCATGCATCACGTGGCCAGCCGGGTTTCTGGCTGGATGCGTTCGGAGGAATGGTGGTGAACCCAGCGCGGTCGCCTGAATATTGCTTGAATGAGTTGTTCGTAAACCGTCAGTTAACACGTAGTGTAACATGGTTATCTTTAATATTTGTAGTAAGTGTGCAGCATGATTATCAACCGCTGACCCCTTACTGTTGGATACATAAGTGCCGTTTTGTTGGTTCACCCGTGAGTTTTAAAATGAGAATGCCATTGCCTTCGGGGTTGTACCAATAACAGTCTGCAAAATTGTTGAAAGTTATACGACAGCACTATCACGTTAGTCGAAAATGTGGTATCTTGTTTGTCCTCCCAAAAGTTGAACGATCGCTCTCCAATTCTCCAAACCATCCCATTAAGATCACCAATGCACTAGGGTATCTGCCAACATATGCTCGCCAATTAACATGTTTGTTTTGTTATGTATATCCTACTGATATGTTGTATTCGACGCAGTAGCGCGGTCCGACATTGATAATTCTTTGTCCCACAATTCAGGAGATGACGTAAACTATCAAAGAACCTGTGGTTATTCGATCAGCACCCGACACCGTCGATCAATCTAACTCCGTGGGCACAGTTAGAGCCTATATCAAACAAAACGGTCTTGACCATCCGACATGTGAAATCATCCTCATCCTTTCTTCTCTGGAACTGTTTGGAGTTTGCTGCATTAATCGAATTAGAGCACGGCTACTCATGGCTCGCCAATTTATTGTCAGATTTTTTTAAGGACACAATTTAATAACGCATCATTTTATTCATACAAGACAGTCTATTCTTTTGATAATAATGAATAGAATACAGGTTTGTAGCATCTGTATATGCTGTTTGGTTGAATTCCAAAATCAGCTTGTTCGTAATGATCACCAATAAACCTCATCCAAGCTCATCAAGCTCTAATGCTATATTAGTTATAGTGCAGTTGTCTCATTACCAAAAAAATCGACGTAACAAACAAGTGTAAGTATAGTCAACCTCCAGGCTAGTCGTATCTGAATGTGTTAACAAACCCATAGGCATATACAGAAGTTGAAAAATGTGTTTCACGCCTTATTAGCTGGGGGTATAAATTGCGCTGGATGGTTTTTAAATCTAAGGAAAAATTGAATGAGGAAGAATAAAAAAGGAGGCTGATTAGTCTATTGATATGCTGTCATGTTAACACTGAACACGGAAACACACTTCACTTACCTCTGACGTTTCTTATCCTCATATGATTTCACATCAGCTTGAATATCACCCTCCTCTATAGTTAATTGCTGGTGACGCTGCTGAAGATTAGTGTATTGGCGTTGATACTCCTCTAATTCTCTATTCAATTTTCCGTTCATTCGTGTGTCCAGATCATGTTGTTTTTCTCGCAACCATCGAGTGAGTTGTTCTGCTAACGATTGTTCCTCCACCAATTTTGTTGCCAATGCGTCTCGCTCCAATTGTTGTTCGGCCATTTTGTCAATGCGCTCCACAAGTAGTTCTGCGAGCTTACGAACTTGTTTATCGATGGCTTGCACGCGTTCTCGAAGTTGTTGTGTGTCTGTGATGAGCTTGGGTTCAGCTTCCATCGCTACCACTAATTGTCGTCTGTAGAACATAGAATGTATTCAACCATAAGTGCGAGATCATCAAGGGGTAAAACAACTTTATCTTACCGTTTTAATGAATCCAAATATTTTAAATTTGTGACATTCATAACCTTCAAGGTTCTGATGCATCTAACAGAATAAATAAGGTCAAGATTATACTGGGAGTATGTCCTCAAGATGAAGTAAGTATTTCCAACTTTACAGTTGCTATTCTTCCATAGTCCCTGGTAAAACCACTTTTATCTATTGTTTAAAACAATGCAGCTGTATCACAACCGACCTGTTTCCAGCTTGGCCATCTGCCACCATGAAAATCGTAAGTTTAGCCGGAGGCCTCAAAACTGAATAGACCAGCATGGACTGCAAGACAAGCCCTGAAACAAAACTATAGGACTATCCAAAGTTTTGTAACCAGTGTTGTTACTGTCCATTGTAGACTACCCATCAGTTTCTGCTCAACTGAGGTCATTATTTGTTCAACATAGCTAACAGTTGTTTGCTACTCGTTTATTCTTATTACGTCGGTGAATACAATCACGAAAGGATTCCTAAAACGATGAGGCCACTTGGATGTCTGGTCTATAGCAACAAGTCAATAAAACCTATCGTTTTGGTTCTGCTTCACAGTTTCAATGCATCTTTTTCATCATACTTATTACAAATGAATGATTGTGTGTTGAACTTATTGCATTTCCACTTTCAGATATCCCTCAAAATTTTCATGGGGCCCCAGATCTTAACATTCCCATGAAGCTGCTATCCGAGGACGTCCAAAGATCTTCATTCGGATTTAAGGCGACAGCCTAGCCAATCCATCACATACACAGAATGAGGAGAAAAGTTTTTATAGAGTAAGACTTACGCAACAGAGCACAGTTTTGATGAAAGGCTACAGTCCTCTGTATGTGTGGCATAGTACCTGGCATTAAACTACTATTTAATGTTGACACAAATACAAGCAGTATAATCATTATCCAGAACAGTCGTTTCATTCATAAGTCCCTTGAAATACCCCCAAATTGTCACCGGTTTTTTGTCGGCAGTCTTTAAACCAAAACATACTTCATCTATTTGAAAGGTTTTACTGGCAAAATCTGTGATCACCACAAGGTCTGCAGTGCGTCTTCCAATCGTATTACTTATAAGGGATGAAAAAAGACCCGTTTTGAAAGACGCGACATGCGTTCACAATTGAGAGTAAATAGCCATTTTATCTTTAAATAGTTTGGACAGGAACGGTTATGTAATGTCATTTCTACTCTCTGGAAAGGATAGGTGGACTATTTTGAACTTATAAATAGTGTGACAATATCCCGGATGCTGAAACGTACTACCCTAAGAACCAAACCATTACAGTTATAACAGCTCGCAGTATGAAGTAGTTAACATTATTTCACCTTTTCTGATTGATCCTTTTCTGGTTGCAATAACTGCTCAATCGCTCACGGATTACAAATGCTTTCAAACAGTTTTGAAAGTCCCGTGAATGACATGTATGTACAAAAGATTAATGCGTCATACGAACGCGTGTTCGAAGTGTAAAGCAATCTGTCGTCATGGTCTAGCCTTATCATAATCATCTTTACGTTCAGCTTTTTTTTACTCTAGACAGACTACGGGGGTCGTAAATAGTATTTCACTTTTGTGATACGCGAATATCTTCGTAAGCAGGAGACAAAAGTAGTCATTGCGATGTTCTGTAAAAAACTGCAAAACATCGAGTTATCTTACAGCTTTGTCGTTGTGCAGTAAAGTTTAGTAAATAAACAGTCCCATCACATTGCTAAGGAAACTAGGGTGATATATAGTTTATACAGTACATATGAGAGTATTTTTCGACTCATTTGAACAGGAATCAAAAGACGATAACTGTGGGATGATATAACCTCGCACAATCACATCAGAAGTAAAAAATGAATGGGTGAACAAGTTTCCTGTAGCAAAATACTTAAAAACAAAGTTTTGCATGAAAATCGAAAATCTCAATGCAGCCTAAATGTTGCTATTAGCTGTGTATCTATATGGAGATCGAATGCTGGACGTCTGATAGCTGGAGCTTCAACTAACGTGGTCGCTGGTCACGGCGCACAATCACAACGAAATTGGACTGAGCGTTTCAGTGTTCACTTCCAAATAAGAATCCAGTGGTTGAGGAGACAGACAATCCGTCATGAGCTGAAGCATGAATATAATTCGTAGATAACGCGAACCCTCGCTCCCGACTGAACGACGGTAACAGGCGAGGTGGCACTATCAGGATGTGAATATATATATATATATATATATATATATATATACCGTGGTATACAGGCTAGCCTTTTGGCTGCGTGGCCGTAATTCTAAACTCGGCTGTGACAAGGGTGTGTATTGCTGACCAGGTCTAACAAAAGCAGAACTCGATTCGAGTGTTTCTTTTTAAAACAGGCTGGCCAGAAAGTCTGTACGAATATGAGGGTTGTCACCAGTTGTGGGGGACGTATACTAATCGAAATTCCCATGCGTCCAGCGGAAATTTTAAAACTGATTTATCCAAGAAGAAGCCACCCATATATTGTAAAACTCATACGTTTTATGTTAGAAATCCAATTCAAGTTTTCAGAGAGAGCATCAATAAGTTTAAGCGTTAATTGCAATCGAAGTGTGATTTTCGTAATTTCTCGCAAATCAACATTTTTGTTGCACTACTACTTATGAGTAATATGAAAAAACATAAGGTGTCTTTCACCACAAGCCCCACATAAACAACACTCGACACATAGGTAGTTGACTGTGTAGGCGCATGCGAACGAGCTGAGGCATTCACACATTCTTACCGTGTTTCTTCCAGTTCTTCTTGCGCCCTACACGCTTCACTTGCAAGCTCTTCACGAGTTTCGTTTGCCCGTTTTACTGCCAATGAGTGGCGTAGTTCGGCCTCGTTCAGCTGATCGGTCAACTGTGCAAGATCCTTCATGGCCTGTCATTTTTGGGTGATAAAATAACAAACTAAAGAGTGTTTACAGAACTGGTGCGGTTAACAAAGTCCGTGAATTTGACACCAAATGGAACAGGCGATTCGATAGCTAATGTTTAAACAGGTCGATACCATACGACGTGGTCAACAGAAGCTAATGGCAAGCGCGTAAACCATACGTGACCACAATATCTTCGCAGCAATCATGGTTTTTCACAGCAGACTATTTCTGTTCAAAAGGTCATCCAAAATATGGCCGAAGTAATTTCGGGCACGGTCGATGATAGATAATATCAATGTTTGATATTCGTGGAATTGATGCTTTTAACTTTGTTAGAATACAAAAACGGAGAGGTTTAGATATTACATTGACCTATGCAGAACTAAGGGAAAATGGCTGCTTTTCAAACAAACTGCTGGAAAAATCGTCTTGGAAAGATCTGAGAAGCTAAAGTGGGTTATTTTGTTGTGTCCATCTAGGAGACAAACACTCAGCAGTACTAGACCGGTGACCGTAGCAAATTAAATGGCGAGTAAGAAGGGAACTGAACACGGCTATGTGAAAGGTACAGATTTTCTCGATTAAAACCAGAAATATTTGGTAACATTGCGCTCTTGCACGTAATTACACAACATTATAACAAAATAAGTGTTTTTATTTAGTTAAGATTCAACCTGTCCCATCAAAGCCAGTTTTGTTATAGTCGTCTTAGAACATTTACATTCGCAGTGCTCTTTTTCTCTGCAATACTTGGTTTCTTTCGCTTGAATTTTACCATGTATCATCGAAAGTTTGAGCATTTAGTTTGTTTAGGAATCAGTTACTTCGTGCTTGGTGGTTTGCTGTATGTGGTGTACTAACGAGGAGCTGAGTGTTAACTTTACTTCTCTCGATCCATCGCTCACCTTTGCAGGTGGAGCTGTCTGCAACAAACAGATGTATCATGCAATATGTTATGCTTAAGGTTCAGACACACTCAATATATGGACAGATTCCCTGGCAGTGTGTAAGACTCTGAAGAATGACGTAAGTTAGAACATAAAGTATATTATCTTGGTGGAGGTTAGGAGTGCGATGTTTTACCCTTAGAATTTTCTCACGGATAGTTCTAGTGAACACGTATCTTCTAAGCCATCTTCTGTCGCTGGGTTGGCTAATTCTAATAAAGGAATATTATGACCAACTGCAACATGTGTTGAACAGTCCAACCTTGACTGTATACGCATTAAATATGCGGGCGCAACCGTACAGATTGATTTGTCTGAAACGCTTGGCCTGTAGCTGATATCAAGCAGAGTAGAAAGATTCCGTTTAAAAAAAATATAGTCACTGGTGCTGTTAAAGGGAAACGACCGATCTATCAGAAGGATCTTTCTCATGAGGTGAGTGTGAACCCGAAGCTGGGTTACAGTGCAATATCTGCAAGCATGAGGAGTAAGTTAAACAGATCACAAATGTGAACATCCTGTGGCGAAAAGGTGTCCAATAAAGCACGATCTTCATTGTCCAACGCGCTAGTTACCATGCTACGCGCGCGCTCGCGATTTTGAATCACAATTCCAGTCCAAAGCACACCCAGGTTTCCGCTCACACGTCGTGTGCACTTCGGTCCGGTTTACATGTGTGATCGGCGCCTTCAATCGGAGGGTTTTCCACCTGCAATCCCTCGTCCGTTGATCCGATCTCGTTGAACAAGGGCTCGTCCGGTCGCTTGGGTTGTCCGCAATCTATTTACTGCGCGCTTTGACCGTATTATAAGGCCGTGTCGATATATTTCTCCGAGTGCTGGAATAATCGCGCCCCCGATCTGATCGCCCATCTTATTTTGCCTGCCATGTCTCAACCGTTGGTCCGATCTAGTTGAGCAATGACTCATCCGATTGCCTCCGTTGTCCACCATCCGCACATTGTGGATTTTTGGACGTACCTCCCCCGCGTTGAGGTATTCCGCCGAGTGTTGAAATACTCGCACCTCTGGCCTGATAATCCACCACAATCCGACAGGTTCAGTCATCGGTAGACAGCCAGCAATCATGTCAGAATGACAGTACGTTAAGGCGCATGACTGCACGCCCGTTGTTTCTACTGTACTGATAAGAAGCTCACTTAAAATTTTCTGACTCTCAGTTACACAGATGAGAGGCTAGTCAGAAAAGCCAAGGTTATCCGGTTTGTGTTTGATATAGGCGAGCATATTGAAAAAATATGCAACTAAACCAACAGAACCTTAAAAGGCACTTTTCAGCCAACCGAATCCTTACTGAAAGCGTGTAAATCACAATAGTGTCCGTTTTCATAGGTAAGTGCTTGAATGTCCCAATAAACAACCAACCCGTAGTTAGTCTTCCAGTGGTTGTCATGATAACGGGGTCTTGCCGAGTACTTAATTCGGAGTAAATGCCAATCAATTCTCAAGTCTTTAATACATCACAATGTGGTTTCGCTAGTGGCTACCCAATTGTCTTGAACTCATCAATAGCTCATAGCTGGTTGATCAGAGTCGCTGACGAAGGATTATTTATTGATGCAGTCTATCTCAACCGTTTTAAACCAACCCACGCAGTCGATCGGCTTACTGTGCTTAGAGGAATCAGGAATAATGACCCACGGGATAAACGGATAGGCAGTTCAAGGAGCAACTAACCGTATATGAACGCAAAATAAAAACAAACAGCCAGTTGTCAGACTGCTTTTCATTGAATTATGGTGTTTCTGTAAGTTCCTGAAGCCTCTGTCGTTCGTTCGTCCGCTTACTGTTTTCTATCAGAGTTAACTCGCAATGCAAAAGTGTACTTGCAGTGTGTTAGAGAAGCAGTTTATCGTTGAAAACTCTCTCACAGAGAGGACAGGATAGATAAGAAATTTGGAAATGGTAACATCATTAGTTAGACAGGACAATGCTTAGTTCACGGACTGAAAACAGGTTCCGTGAACAACTGCAACGTTGCACGCTGTCTGATTGCTAATCCGGATTGTATGTGTTATGAGGGGCTACTTCACTCAAATAGAAATGTCTTACGCGTGAGCTTGATTAGTGTTCAGGACCTACTTTTTCGGTTTTTTCAGAAATTTGCTGCACTTCCGCTTGTTCAATGGAGGATTTTTCATTTACTAAAGACCTGTGAGGAGAGGAAATTATGTTACAAGTTTACTAGGTGTTTATTAGAAGGAAACACACTTGGCAAAAATTAACTACAAGCCCAAACAAAACTATCAACTGTTTTAAATGAACATGCGAAGTTAAGTGAAATAAACGTGATTTTGTTATAGGAACTTTATTGTCCCATGGATAGAGAAACTGACCAACAGAATACGATGCCACTTACAAAGTCTATGGCTTTTGTTTGCCATGGTAACTTGATTCTTCCTACAATAGATTTTTACCAATGCTGTGGGAAAGTGGGTAGCTGTCGCCTGCCTGGATGGAGTCCTCGTGATCACTCAAACCGCTGGTTAGAGACGCTATCCGAGATGGCGATGTGTCGCAGTCAATGGCGGACCTGTATACATACCATTTCTAATTCTTCCTGTTAGTCTTCTTTCAATAACTTTCAGCCTCCTCAGTAACGTTTTCTTCTAGGATATTCTACGTCACTGTTGAGATGAACGGCAGCCCGAGCCACAGTACCTTTTGATCAGGCTCATGGCTGTTATGATGATGATGATAATGGGAATGTTTGAGGATTCCAGTATTTTATAGGCCTGATAACTGACCTTTGAAGTCAGCTCTTACGGGTCAACGATTTGAGTATCTGTTTGATCAAGAACATTTTGGCGGAGTGGTATCAGTTGGCATCTTTAACTTATGCTGTAAAATGTTATCACTGAAGCTCTCCGATTCCTAATTCTCCATGGCTTAGCAAAAACGGCGTATCAAACTGCGCTTGCAAAATTTAAGAGGTGCAAAAAATGGTAACTTATTTTCTAGATGTATGATAGGATTGTTATCACGAAATCATCCATAGCAAATAGTGCAAGTAGGTACCTGTTAGCAACGTTCATACTAATGTATCAAAATGGGTTAGTTCCCATGATTGAAACTCTAGCATATAGTACGTTTAACTGAACGTTAGCAGAGTCTGATTCTACTTCGGATTGTGTTCAATTTGATGATATATTCAGACCGATCGTGTTACCGAACTGTATGAGTCCCTCACCGAAATGTCTCACGTTGTGTTTTTAAAACATGATAGCACATTTTTGCTTCAGCTTAACTCACACTTTTGAGAGTGTCGGTTTGAGGGTCAGCATCAAGAAGCATTACAAATAAAGAGGGTTGAACTTAACACCGAACCTCCCTCGATCGTAGTTACAGAAAGAACTCAAGCTGTTTACAGCCAGAAGTTATTCCGCATGGAACTAGTACACCTACTTACAACACGAGATAATCTTTAAAAATAAGCCGTATTATTATTGGAAAATAATAGTATTCCACGAAAGACACATTCACTTATACGATTAGTCCACGGTCGAAAGTGAAATACAACACTTAGGAAAGAGTTTCACGCAGCAACTTCCCATTTAGCCATTCTGAACTGGAGCTAGGACTGGATCGTCACTCAATGGTTTAGATAACAGGTGAGTGGGCTGGATTTTCACTACGTATGCAAATTGTTTATTCATACCAACACATAATCACTGAGTTGAGAACCGTTCATCTAATGTGTCGGTAACGCAAGCATCAAAATGTAATTGAATTAGCAGAATTGATATAGTCACGATGAACTGAAGTTGTGATACCTCCAGTCGATGCTCTACTTCTTGCGTAGCAGGAAATAAATGAACTAGCAACGTGATGAATTGTCCAGATCAGCTACCTCTCTTGTTGAAGAACTTTTCACCAATACGGTAACTTGTTAGCCGTTGTCGAAGCAATAAAGATCTAATCTACCAAGGTCACCCTGCATTATCACTTGATATGACGTGTGCAAAGGCCGACTTCATCCTAAGGTAGGCTACATCAACCGGTATATACTGCAGTGTGGATGAGCAATTTGTAGTCTGCAGGCTGTCCACGAAACGCAAATCACGTTGGATTGGGATGATCTCTTAGTCAAATTGAAGAATAATGTTTACATATAACTGAGACGTGATTATGTTCAGCAGCAGGGGATATTCGATATGCTTGTGTCACATTGCTCGGTTTCAAAGTCCCAGCATTTTTGCTAGCATGCTCCGCAGCGGACATCAAGTTGCAGCTGACTAATGTGGCGGGGCCTGACGTGCGGTCGACTGCTACGAAGCCACAGGAATCGTTGGGTCTGATTGAATGAGACGAAAACCCATATTTACTGAGTGGAATGTGCTATTGAGACCTGTTTCAAACCGATCAATTTACACTAAATGGCATCATTCCTTCATGATATAGACCGGAAAATTAAGGGGGCTGATCTGAATATGCGTTTTTTCGTATTTTTTTAAAGTTGCGTTGAACATCCAATGAACTGCGTCGTATCTTTATAAAGCTATGCAACATTCTCGTAATTTGTTTTAGCAGTTTGATCTTTGTATCCATCGGATTGACAGAAAGCGATCCTCTACTATTAAGCATGTGTGTGTGCGCACCGCAGTTTTCGTCAAAGGATGTGTTCCAAGCTAAGCTCCTTACCGTCAGTAGACCTTGTGTAATGTTAAAGAGAGCTTTTGGGTCTGGATCGTCTAGGTTCCTTGAGCAGAAGTGCCTCTCGACCACTTTATTAACACCGTCTACAATAAATTACCAGTGATCATCGAGTGATGGATAAGTTGAGGCATCCGACTGAAGCATATCGGTCGTAACTATCCAGTCTACTTCGTAAAAGTTCTTTACTAAGTTTCGAGTGAAGGGACTATCTCAATCTCAATTATTAGCTGAAATACAACGAGCACTCGGTCACCATAACCAATGAGAACATTATATACTGGTCGTTGGTCCTATCTTCTTTGTTGATTACAATATACTCTACCATAACCCTTTACAGAAGGTAATCTGCCTGCATTTACTATCCAAAGATACGGGGATTAATCATTAAGAGTCCGTGCTGTTTGCCGCGTTGCACACTGACAGGTCTTCTCTCTTTATTGCTGTCAATGTTTCACTACCAAAGGGATCGTTTTAACACAAGCGGAAGTACCCTGCTGGCATGCCGTTACTTCAGTGAAACGCCTTATCTGTGTCTGTTCCGATGCGATATAAGAGTGGGCTTTACAAACATGTCCATTCAGAAGGCCCTGTTGATCTACATTCGTCTTCTAAACGGAATAAATAGGCTACAACAGAACGTCAGTTAGTCCTACTAGACGAATGCAGAACTTTAACAACAGTAAGGACAGGCAAGTTCAAACTACTAACAACATAACTGTGATTATTTCAAACCATCTGCATCTTCCACTCAGATCTGAACTGTTGTTAATAACAAGACTGTGATGAACATTTCGTGAGTTATGGCGTGTACATTAAACATGTACATCTTGTTGATTCATCTTAAAGCGTTTACTTGATTACAAACCTGTCTCACGGGGCTTCATTAATCAGATCTAATCTTATCCGATCTGTGGTCTATGTTTTCGAATAGTTGGTCATTGTGATTAGTATATTCAGTTTACCCAATAATTCAAAATCCAACTGATTTGAACCAACCAAAGAGAGTTACACAAATAAAACGAAAAATTTGGTAAATCACATTCATTTATTCACCCATAAAGAGCATGAGCCTGGCCAGAAGGTGCTGTGGTTAGGGACACCGCTCATCTAAACAGAGACGTGAAATAACCCAGAATGCCTTACCAAAAAGGATAAAAATGGGTAAAAATCAGGGTTAGGCAAAAGAATTAGAAACGGTATGAATGTACGCACGTGATTGATGGCAACATGCTGCCATCTAGGACAGCGTTTCTAACCAGCAATTCGAGAAGCCAGGGGTAGTCATGGCCTTCATATTCTCTGACGATATCGTTTCTTGTCCACCATGTGATCTGTCCTAAATGTTAGTGGTCTTAATACCCGATGTCCTGTATGGTAGATACCCAGCAGTCATGCAGAGTACGTGACCAGATTAACTCAGACTATGAAATCTGATAAATTGACTAGAGTTTCTGATGAATTCTAAGCAGCTGTCGAGGAGACTCAGATTTACAATTATTAATTACCACCACATTTGTAGTATATATTAATCCTTATAAAGATAATCGTAAATAAATGGGAATACTGACTTTCACACATTGATGTTTTGATTGGTGGTAAGGGATAGTGCTGTCGAACGAAAACTTTATAACCGCCACCTAAAAAGCAGCTTACGTGCATCCAGTAAGGCGTTCAATATCCTTGCCCATTTTTTGCTTGACCGACTGCAGAGTTTTTACCCTATTCGAAACTTGGTTATGTTCTTCCTGAGCTGACTGTATATTATAGCGTAGCCGGAGTAGATGGGCGGCTACGCTGTCATGTTCTGCAAGTGAATGGACAGAAAACTCATGGTGGAATACATTTTTAGTTAAGCACGGTCCATCTGTGAGAAGCATTTAATTGGATGAGCACTGATGGTAAAAGTACAGTTTCTTGCACAGTATTCAAGCTGTCACGCCTTAGTTTCATGCTTGTAGACATAAGCAAGACCATAAAAGTACGGGTGTTAACACATCCTCGGTTAACAGTGATTATCGACTACCTACGGTCATGTACAGACTCTATTTATGAAATCGATTACCAACCAGGCAATTTTGTGACATCTAAGTTAAATAGCTTATATTGAAAACAATACCGTGTATGTTTCAAAACAAAGCAATCGACAAAGTTAACCTATCCAGATCATTCGAGACCGGCAAATTTGTGACCACGACTCGTGTTAACTGTTAACTTCCAGTACTTTGTGCTTAACCGGTTTAACTAGGCGGCGACCCACTACTCGTTATCTTGCCGCTCAGTAAACATGAAAGTGGTGTCGAATCTTTTACACTAAGTTTAAAAGTACTCCTTTGTATGGTCATAAGAATATGTTCCACGTATGATCACAGCCTATGCGTTCCAATAGACCTTCCAGCCAACATCTTTCCAGGAGCTAGTAGTTGTCTACAAAACCTTTCGAATCCCCACGCTCCAGGCCAAGCAACCGACGACTCGGTTTACCAAATCAAACGCAAGCTATGAACGCTAATGTGGATGCGGAGCTTCCTATGTTGACAGAACTCGCTGCCACCTTGGAACCAGGGTTGTCAATATCTTACCACACTGGGTTCAACAGTCGGTTACACAATCAGATGACTCGACAGCAAAACACCCGGAAGTAGTCAGAGTCGTCGATCATCAACCACTGTCTGATGATGCAACGTGTGATTGACTCATTAAAGTTATTTCCTGCTCTGTTCTCGACCTGAAACGAATGTTTGACGTGGCATGCCGAAGCCACTGAACTCAGAAAGCGTCAGTCCATTTTGTGCATACATATGGAACCGGTCGTAGTGCTGAAGCTGCCATGGTATCATCCGAATCCATTTTAAAAGCTTGGCCTTTTTGTAAACGTTTTGTGGTTTTGAGCTTTGTACGTTTAACTATTCCGCAGTAGGCATCAGCAGAAATGTAGCGAAATCTGTCGCAGCACAAATAATGCGATATCGGGCTATTGTTCGCTCTACTCAAATAAAATGCTTCCACAAACGGCTGAGGCCCACAATCATCATTCAGTGATTCGATATAATATTCCTGCTGTCAGCTGACAGGCAACACAGCCAACAGAGTTAACCGTGCAATCAAATTTCTTGAACACTTCAACAAATATAGCAGCAAAAATGAGTGCGGCTAAAGATTTCTGTCAATCATCGAATAATATCTTTCAATTCAAAATTTTAAAAAATTTCCAAATGGAAACGATAAATTGACAGATTTAGTCTGCAAAAAACGCCTTGGACAGCTTCTGGAACGTCATCTACCAACCAGACATCGTCGGAATTCCTCGAATGTTGTAGCCTATCATCAAGATGTTTTTGTACACCGTGAGACAACAGTTATGGTAAGAAAAACCTCGTTGACAACTCCTATCTAACAAGCATGCATTTGCAGGTTCAAGCTCCGGACACCGTGACTGCTGTTTTCTATATCTGATCAGCTTGACTGTATCCAGTTGATATATGGCTTTGTATAACAGGTGGTTTCAAATACTTTGTGGTATAAAAACTAAAAAAACTTCAACCTTTCAAAGTAGTCGCGTTAAAATTAGAATTTCGAACAACATACCGTCCAATGAGACGGTTGCAAGTTATTAGCGTGTTAACGAATAAACTTGTGCTGTTACTAAGCTTTTAACCGTTAATTTTTAAGGATGATCGCGGAGTCATTATTCATTCAACTGATACGCGTGAACTGACGAATAGGTTTTAACCAATGTATAAATTGTGACAGGATTAGGGAAGAAAGTTGTTCAAGGATACCAAGGTATTCAACGGTAAAACTTTAAAACGTAATCTTACTGGAATATTCTCTTTAAAGTTTCACAGTTGGCACAAAGCCTAAACAAACAAATACCTACAGTGCCTATAACTTTGCAGTCTTACCTTCAACGCCAAATGAACACGGCAGCATATAAAACCTAGACGAGCGGTTATTGCATCTTACTTAATTCAATGAGTAGCATGTGAAAAGACAAAATGAGCACATTTAATCGTTTTATTATTTCAAAACACTGTAGGCAATCGTCAACTGTGTGTAACATCTCTCATCTAAACTAATTCACTTGGTTTTAAGAACCTAATGAATTAAAATAGAAACATTAATCATAATCATAGCCATCGATTGCTTACAAGTTATTCTGATGTGGTGAATTTTCGCTCGGTCACAAATACACTGTTGCGCAAAAAGGACCAATTAGTCCCGGTTGACCCTCTTGGACTTGAACTAAGAACAGCATAACTCCTTGCACTTTTTTGTGTACTTCAGCAGAATGCTCACTCGCTCGGAATGAAAATAGGAATTTGTTACTGTTTACGTCTCATTACTGTCGACCATATGACTTTTGTTGAATGTTGTGCATTCATTCGGTCATCATTTCGATCGACTCAGCACAAAACAATCCAGATTTGCGCGTTGGCAGTCAAAGGTTAACACATAGCTGTAGACTGTCATGTAGAAGACGAGCAGGCAAGTCACAATTTCAAGGCGGTAAGTTATATAGAAAAATGTTCGTGTACAGACTCACGAGTGAGTAGTCCAACGATGACACGGATATTTCTACCACACTTATGATTCATTCAACTAGAAGGAATGAGTTGATCTTTCTGGACAACATAATCATTGTTACCGTCTACAAGGATTTAGTGCAACAGTGTTTACGTTCAACGATGTTCTACCAGTATGACCGAATATTTCGAAGCCGATAACGAAAACACTGTTGTTCTTAAAGTGAATTCATACTGAGTAAGTTGTTAATTTTCGTCAAATTGTGCATCACTTCGGATATGGTGTCCGGTCAGGAAAGGCGGTAACACGTATTGTGATTTTGTGCGGAAATCGACCTAGCTAAGAGTGAATGCGACTCAGCAAAGGTCCGCCTTCTACATTCAGATTGATCACCAAAGTTTTGCCTAGCCCGATTCCACCGTGGTACGTTTGATGAAATAGTGGCAGTCGCACGAACGGCATCTAGAATACGTTATGTGATCGATGAAAGTAAGCAATAAAGGATCAACTGTTTCATTCACCCTAGAGAGAGGGATAACCAGCTAGTGCATATGTAAACGTGCAGTGAGTCACGAATGTAAGCCGCACCTTTCTCACCTCAAGTCCAAACTAGCTAAGCGGTTCTAACTGACCCTGTCAGTCCTTTTGTTCAGCACTGCATTCCAGATATCAGTTTTCACCTTGGACAAAACCATGAATTAAGCCTATGAATTAGCAAAACAGACCGTGGTTCCGTTTTATTTCCGAGACATTTTTCACCAGCTGAAATTGTCTAGTTAAGATAGTAACCGGTACCAAAACTAGTGGACCGTGTTTTATCTACCAACTTTATAAGGTGATTAGTCAAACAAAACGAGTATGTTAATTACCGTACTAAATATTCGCAGACAGTATCTACATTTCAACATAGTCCGATCGCAGTCAGTATGAAACAGCAGACGTTGAAGGTGCTCACCGTAAGTAAATCTACACACGGAAATAAACAGATTAATATGAAACAAAATTTTCAAGCGGTGCTTAACAGAACAAATACTGAAAAAACTATGGAATGTCACCCACAGAATGCTACCTACCGATCAGCTAGAAGAATTTATGCCTATTATTGTCTA
>JTDE01003568.1:0-47231 GCA_014338405.1 Paragonimus skrjabini miyazakii
AATTAGTCATTTAAGGTTTTGCGATTATTTTTCTTTCATTTTCCCCCCCCCCCTTCTTTTTTTTCACGTAGATTACTCGATAATCAAAACGGGCTCGAAATCGAAGAACGGAATCGGAAAAATCCGTCATTCCCGCGTCAAGCGGGACAGTCGCAGCTCTGGGTGCTGTTCTCTGGCATTCCGGTGCAAATATTCTGGACGCTGGATTGGCAACAGCCATTTCGTCCTGTGCAAATTGAACTTGAACTTGAACTTGAACTACCTTAATAAGCTATCAATGACAACAAAAACAAGCGGATGCATCCCAAAACTTACACAATTTAAGGTACTCAAAGAATGTGTCTCATAGAAGGTGGTCACAAGTATTCGGGATGACCACCAAAATATTCCAAATTGGCAGTGTCCGAGAAACAAGTGTGTAGCGGAGTCAGCTTGGACTGCTGGGGTGTGATCAGAGCTACGACAATGCTGGTAATACGACCGAGCTGAAAACTGTTTGAAAGCTCGGCAAACGAGTGTTTACAAGTTTCGTATTGAGATGCGAGGTCACCTCAGTAAATATGACCAACATGCGAAATTGTTGCAAAGGCATTGTAGTACAAAAGTGAGGCATCCTTAGTTAACAAATATAGGAAAATTCTACAGTTATGAATGAATCCTTTTCAACGGTTGCGTTTGATGAGCAGATTGTTAGAACAAAAGTTCAATGTTTATTACATTGATAACTCAAAATGAACACTTAATTTTCAATGCACCCTATCTATAAGGTTATCTTTTATTGAAGGATTGTATAGTTCAAAAACTGGCAGCTCCCAGCAGATTCCGTTTTAGTGCGTACGTGCACTAAATTAAAGTTTGCTCAGGTATACGCAATTATACCAGACGCGAAATAAAAATACAGATAATTGTGGATACCGCAAATATATTATACGATAATTACAGATGGTCTCGAACAGCGCTAAACGACACCGATACGCGAAGTAGCTGGGGAGACTGAGGATCCGACCGTCGAGCGAGCGAGCAAGCCGGAAAAAAGTGTATGGCGTCCTTGACGCGCATAGGCCGACAAGCATACAAACAAACAAGCGCGATCGCATGCGTCAAGCGAACGGCAAGCAAAGATCCTTAAGGTCCTATGTACAATGTGAGCTAAGATTTTAGGAAGGATTTTACACAGCGTACAGCAGACAGACCGGCGTATCTCCAGGTCACTACACCGTGATTCCGTAAGTGGAATCATTCTCAGGAGCACTGGTTCAGAAAATGAGACGATAATATGTCATCAGGATTATGAAAATAATAGTTAGGGTTTCAGCCTTTGCTTCGACTGAAACTTTTGTCGAGCGATGAACAGATGCCGTGGTTTTGGCTAGACCAGTGACCCTCTACCCCCGAAATACCCCGACCTTACGCCAACGCGGTTCACGTTTCGTAATGACGAAACAGGTGGATCCACAGACATGCTTTATTCGTCAGTTTCTTCATCATGCAAATAGGTATGTTTCAAAGAGTGTAAACCAAATGTCAGTTAAACGAAAGTAGGTGAACGTTTGGTACAAACGGCATGCCGGATATCGAATATGGACCGGATATTCAATCGAACTTGAGATTTCACGTAAGCATCAGAATGGTTGAATGCCATTCCTGGTGGTAATGATTGAGACGCTGTAACCATAGAGAATGCACCCTACGATAGTTAAAGAAACGTTGGGTTATTATGCAGTACCAAGTTGGGTTGAAGTACCTACCTTAGCACATGTAGTGTTCACAAGTCACAGTTATATTTAATAATTCATTCTTGTACATTTTGTATATATCGTTTTGTTACCTTCAGTTGTACACTCGTTTGAAACCATCATCATCACTTTTGAATCGAATCATCAAAACGAATAAACGGTGGTTACCGCGCATCATCTCTGCCTTCTTCATTCGTGCGAATTTTGGGCCGGTAAAGTGGTTGGACGGTGAAATATTTTAGCTCCGCGTATTAGCTGATCTATAGACGCTCAAATTTTACCATATCACGTCGTTCGTGGAATTATCTATCGGTCGTATAACGAGTCTCATCTCTGGCGCTGTCTTTCATTCTTGTGGTGGTCTATTCAATCTAACGGACTTTGACTTATCAGTGAGTCGTTCCTATTTTTACCGGTACATCTTCCGTTTAACTTGTACGTCTAACTTTGAGCCTAACCATCTGTGATACTACTATATTTTTGGTCACTTGTATCAGTTGATTGATTAGTCCACTATACATACTACCATTGATGTTATCAGTTTGTAGTAGCTTCACATCTAAAACATAGCATGAACCTGGACGATGGTGATCAAAAGATAAGTTTCACCTCGTAACGGTATTAGAATTCTCAGATTGTTGAACGTAGCCTCAGTTTTTCGATTGACATTGACCGTACGTATCATGTGATTGTATATTTAAGCTGAGAGGGCGAAAGGTCGCTATCGATTATTTGCAGATAAAACTGTTAAGTAAATGCCTCGGTCTAACTTATGTTCTGTCTATTTACAATACATTTTCATTTTATCAATGATTGCGGATAGATGGATGACAGTAACTTCTGTGAGAGTGAATGAATTTGAAGATATTCTACAACATATGTCCAGTGAAGCAATTGAAGTGTACAACAGTAGGTCACTCTATCTGTACATCGAATAATCATCCAAATGCATTGTTAAATTACGTGGGATTGAAGTGCATTGTTTATAATGTAGACAATAAGAACCCTGTTTAGCGCCATCAGTTTTCATTTCGAATTAACTGAAGATACAATGTTGGTAAAACAAAGTTGTCCCAGCCATAATGAACACAGTTAGAGAGTAGGAAAATCGGTCGCTGTAGAAGGGTGAACATCTTGCTAAGTACAATTAGCTTTACGCATATTTTTATATCTACCACTGACCATAATGTGCCCCATAAAAATATACCGTTTGCCATACCTTACCTTTTGCTCCGTAAATATCAGGGAAAACAAGTGTTTGTTGCGGTCTTCCTTGAAACCACGATTACCAAATACATTAATTTGTTCAAAACATTGAGTTTCCCTAATCCATTTAGTCAAAACAGAGAGAAGACATATCGCGAGATGTTAACATTTCGATTTACTGTCATCAGTCGCCAAAGTAAAACTAGCAAATTTTATATGAATTGCGTATAGCAACAACAATTGACCAAACCAACCACATAGTTATGACCCTTCATTCGCTAATAGTGCAATCAATTCCACGGCAAGGAGATTGGTTGCGTCAACGCCTTCGCTAATCGCCAACAGTTTCGGGTTGCGATTATGTAACAATATCTTGAACGATTTGACAGGGTCAACTAGGTGACCGGTTGCTAAGATGTGTTTGGCGATCGATGAAGCCGGTTCTTCGAGCTTGTTACAGTCAGTAGGTCGTTTTTTTGAGAGGGCAGTTGATAACCGCTTAGGAATGTGCACCGCCATACGTTGATGCAAACGCCGATCTGTCCTGCATATGTAGACGTCGTTGTAACTGCAATTGAACTGGTATATTACGTGGTAGACAGATTGGTCGATTGAGTGTGTGTCACCACTATGAAGAGCCAAGCCCCTAGTGCTTAGCAGGATGCGCAGCTGGACATATGGGTGAATGTGTCGCAACGCCGACATCAATTTGTGACTTATGTTGCTAGTCAAGTGAATTGAATTTGCAGAAATATATTCTTTTTCTGCGCTCTGCTTCTTACCACTTTTAGTTCTTTCATCTTACTGTGGATATCTACAAACTTTTCAGGATAGCCGTTATCCACCAGCGTTTTCCTAACAAACTCTTCTGCCTCCAATCGATCTGCAGTGCACATCATTCTGGCCCTGTGGAATAGCGTTTTCACTAACCCTCGTTTATAAGCAATAGGTAGGAAGCTGGAGAACTGCAAATATTGTGCACTCTAAGTTGGTTTACGATAAACAGATCGTTGTAATGTACCGTCTTGACGTCTGATTATAAGAATGTCTAAGAACGGCAAGCAATTATCAACTTGCACCTCATAAGATGCAGAGGGGTTTGATTGGAAGGAGTTCAAATAGTTATAAAATGAAATAAAAGCATATTCATCAGTAGAAACCAAAATGTTGTGCACGTAACGTTTGTAGAGCAGGACCCCCGAAATCCTTTCATGGAATTGTCATTCAAGCATTCCCAAAAATACATCCGCTAATATGGCACCCAGTGGGCTACCCATGACTACACCATCAATCACCTTCGAACTCAAACGGCATGTTTTCTGTACAAGCAAAAATGAGATCCTTAAGAAGATCTAATGGAATACCTACATTTACATGTTGACTAAAAATGAAATCACATAAAAATTCAACAGTTTGACGCAGCGGTACGTTAGTAAATAGTCTACGTCAACCGAGTACATCATCCGTGGACTTATTGAACTGTTCTCCAAAATTTCTGCTAGCTTAAAGGAACTAAGTGGTTATCAACTGCCATCTCAAAAAACGACCTAGTGACGGTAACAAGCTCGAAGGCCCCAGCTTCATCGATCGCCAAACACATCTTAGCAACCGGTCACCTAGTTGACCCTGTCAAATCATTCAAGATATTGTTACATAATCGCAACCCGAAACTGTTGGCGATTAGCGAAGGCGTTGACGCAACCAATCTCCTTGCCGTGGAATTGATTGCACTATTAGCGAATGAAGGGTCATAACTATGTGGTTGGTTTGGTCAATTGTTGTTGCTATACGCAATTCATATAAAATTTGCTAGTTTTACTTTGGCGACTGATGACAGTAAATCGAAATGTTAACATCTCGCGATATGTCTTCTCTCTGTTTTGACTAAATGGATTAGGGAAACTCAATGTTTTGAACAAATTAATGTATTTGGTAATCGTGGTTTCAAGGAAGACCGCAACAAACACTTGTTTTCCCTGTTATTGCAATTCATTGCAACCATACACCATACAACCAGTGTCTTTTTTTGCCCGAACATCTTGTCGTAGTCGCTAACTTTCCGTTGTCTTTCCGCAACGTCTTGGATATGAGTTACAGTCGGATACTTGTCGTCAGCCACATCATACCACCAGTGTTTGCTACGCATCCCTAAATGCAATCAAGTGTTTGAAAAAAGTTTCATGCTAAGATGCATCGTTATTGGTTGTTCACAATCGATACAGTCGATACAATCTTACAGCCTTAGGATACTCAAAAGTATTGAGCAATGGGCATTTTAATGGCCAACCAATATTTTTCAAGTCTCTTCCCATGGTATGCATTCCTTGAAGCCATCACCATAGAAAGAGTTCATCGTAACAGTTCTTCATCAACAAAAACAGTAAGTAGGATGTCAAATATGGCACCATAGTACTGTCACCAAAGTTTGGCTATCGTCGGGGAAAGCAAAATATGTATCTAGCAAGGGATGTTGCTTGTAGCGGTGGATACTGCCTCGTTGAGCAATTACACCCTGATCGTGAGTGGTCCAGCCACATGGACTAACTGATGATTGGTGATCAGAGTTCGTGGGGACAATGCAGACCTGAAATGCCTTGCAGAATCGACGTGACAAACACCCATATATTAAATCCTGAGAGGTCAAGTAAAACACCACAAATTTCTTCCCATCGTAGAGTAAACTGGACTTGTCGTTGGTTAACTTGTTCACTCACGAAATCGTCAATTTCAGACGAATTTTCAGTTACTTTAATCAACGCTTCTGGTTTATTGTATAAAGTCAGTCGTTGACTAATCTCTACCGTACTAAGTGCTTGGATTTCAAAAATTCTGTGCTTAGGTTCTCACGCATAATGACGCCGACAAGCCAGAAATTATGAATATGAAGGTTAACTTTCGTCACTTCTTTAGTAAGCGCAGCCATTATTCTGAAGTATCTTGATTAGTTATGTGACGTAATCAGACTAAGAAAATATGCTAACCTTAGACTTGGTCAATTCGTCTGCACTATTTAGAGATTGCAATTGTTCTGAAATATCTGAGGTTGGCCATGTCAAATTTGTGCAACTTCAGAGACCTACTACAATTTAGTGCTCACCAGCGAGTTGCTCAGTGTTGATCACATAAGCCGATTGATTTCAAATAATATGAGTTCATATAGCAAGGTATGATGATTCGCATACAACGTGGTATCTAGTGCACAGTCGAATGCGAACCGGTGTGATACATTAAAAGATCAGCTGAACACGACAGATACAATTGAGTACGACTGCTTTTGAGTTATTGTAAAATCGTTGGACAGTGTTAGTTTTGATCAGTAAAATGTCTCTACACCCTACCTAATAAACCTAGCAGCTTTGATCAACCAGGTTGAAGTTTTCGTAGATTAAAATGTAATTTGAACATCACCCATCGAAATTGGCTGCCCAAAAAGCCTTGCCGAAGAGGGAAGTAGAGAGCAAATGTGAGTGGTACTCAAGTTGTATCAAACAGATTCGTAACTATTTACCTCGATATCACATCAGATCTATATCGAGAGTTGTTTGTAGGAGCTAACTACTTCACAACGCGTTCACAATCGTGTCAGCACATTTTGTTGGCACATCGATTGTCAAGACTGTACTCGAAATTTCGATCAAAATGAAATGCGCAAAATTTCGATGAATATCGTTCAAATAATTATCAGATTGGTCGCAGCAATCGTTACTAGTCTGTAAGGTATGAACCCTCTAATTGTACATTCATTGGTGTCCCTTTAACTCAGACTTTATGAGGAAAAAAATTAAGTAGTTGGGATCATTAACTCTCTGCTTCTTTATCGGGTAACATTTACATCGGAATTATACAGTTACCAGAAGAACGTATATGAACTGAAACATAATCAGCCAGTCAAATGTGCTAGAACATAACCGTGAAAGAGTAGTCAATTTTTGAGATAATCAAAGTAACTTTATGACAAGAATACACACATTGTTTCCTGGTTTTCTACACAGGCGATATTTACGTTTCCGTTGGATACTATACGTGGTTTGAGGCATTTGATGTGTGCGCATTGCATCACAGAATATTTGCCTTCCCACTGAGTCAGAAGGCGATGGTAAGCTAGAGAGTTTAATTTTCCCGTATCAAATTGTCAATAGTTCACCCTGTAATTCAATTAGTTGATCATATAAAAAGATAATTTACAGGAAATTAAATAAATAATGAATAATCCTGCATAAGGAGATTTACACATTGTGACATCACACTTTGTTTTCGAAAAGAAATGACAATATGTGTGAACAAGGTTATAACGCATTCAAGCGCAGAAGCATGTGAGCAATTTGTGAAATTACTGTTATTCCCTCGATGGCCGATATGAATTAATATCACTGCCTTAAATTCACTAAAATGATTTACTACAAGTCAGGTTTGTTTCTGAAAAAATATTGTGCATTACTCATTTGACCTTTTTAAGAAAATTAGATACAATCTTATAGGAAGTAGTGCAGCGTTCTTGGTCTCTGTTGGGGGTGTTTGGCTCACAAGTTTCTCCGAAGCACACCAAGACTTCTGCTATTTCCATAGTTTTATTGGCGCGAAATTTACTTATAACCAAAAGACAATAACGCCAATAAAAATACATATAACAAGCAATGTACCAAATATCAGCGAATAATAAACTAGATAACGAACTGTTTAGACTTACCAAAATTGGTGATAGCATCGTAAAAAGGATAATTGTAGATCATTGATTGAACAGACAGATGCTTGCCGAAAACGAGTTCTGCTGAAGAACAGTGGAGAGTAGACAGGAACATTGTGCGGAGATCCAGTAAAGTGAGCAGGAGTATTTCGGACTAATGCTTACTGCATTTGTGAACCATATTGACAGACTTTAGATGTCTATGAAAACGTCCAGCACTACCATTTATCTTGAGTGATACGCAATAGTACAAATTTGTTTAGGAAACGGATGTTTGGAACTGGTTGTCAAACGAGTTCTTTCGTTCAATCCTTACACTTGCACAGACTTTGATGGTTAGGTGATGTACTAAGGATGCCAGCTAGTCGTCTGCTACACCGAGCAATATTTGCCGACGCTGCGGCCGATTGGCGCAAGGTGTGAGGTGGACAGATGATGACCTGGCGTAGACAAATGAAATCGTTCACGGAGGTGTTGTTCACTGTAGATCGGGTTCGTCTTCCGGGCTGGAGCCCTCGCGACTCACAGAGTCGGTGGCTTGAGACGTTAGGTGAGATGGCGGCTAACCGAGCTCAGTGGCGTGAATGTTGTCGTTGTTTGGCCGAGTTGTCTGTGAAGTGAATGCACTTAATGACGCGAGGCAGTGAAAGCCTTAGGGAAGCTGTCTTGCTGATGATGTCTTACTTTCACTTACAGCTCGATTGTTTGTTTGCAATGTGTAGGCTCCTTGATGTTGTATGTTTGAATGTAGACTAGCTATTTTTATGGTAGGTCCCCTCTCCTTTCCCTTTTTCCTTCTCTCTTCCTATACGGGGTTTGCTTTTTCTTCTTCATGGTTGTGTAACAGTTAAGCATCAGTGTGAATCACTGATATATTGCCGTCTATGATGATGATGATGAGTTTGTTTATAGCCCAGGAGTTCTGTGAAATGTTGGAATAATTTGGATTCCAAGTGTGTATCTCGATCGATGGCAACTATGGACAGGACTTCAAACTTCCAGATCTAACGTGAAATAAATGCATATGTGACAGTGACGGTAGTAGTATCTGTGATGAAAATTGCTTCAGGCCAACGGGCAAAACGATCCATACAATTGAGAATGTAAAAATTACTATTCCGTGTAGGCAATGAATCGAAAATGTCAGTATGTACATGATCAAAACGTGATTCAGGTGCAGTAGAAGTTCCGAGTGTAGAGTGTGTTTTCCGAATTACTTTAGAATACTGACAATCTATACAATTTTTGTTCATTCTCTAATTTCTCTGTTCATATTGGGCCATACAAAGTGCTAAGCAATGAATCATACTGTGGCACGGATTTCTGGATGTGACACATGGTGTAGAACATTGAAAACCTGTCGTCGCATAGCCGACGACATTAGCGGTCGGGATATGACAGTGAAAATGTTACAATCAGTAATACCGGGATGAATATAAAGGGGAGCCGGGTGAATGTTGGGTGAACATGGGACTGTAGTTCCGACGAATAACTGTTGCTCTTCTTTCTCTAACCTCGCGATTTCAGCTAAATCCACACTGAACGAGGCGTCGATTGAGTCATGTCTGAAAATGAGAGAGCGTCGGCAACAGTGTTCTGAGCACCTGGAATGTGTCGAACATCGTTGATGAATTGAGCCATATGATCTAGGTCGTGTGTTTCCCGAGGTGAATTCCTATCTGGTCTTGCCTCAAAGGCCTCCAATAAGGGTTTGTGGACTGTGTAAACAAAAAACTACCTGTCTTCCAAAAGGTATCGGAGGTGACTTATTGTCCTGTAAATTGCTAGCAGTCCACGCCCAAATGTGCTATAATCTTTTGTATATGTAGACTCCTATCGGTCATGCTGGTAAGCTGAGCTATGAGCACGGTACAGGAAGTAGGGGCGTGAATACATTGTACAGAAACGGGTAGGCGTTTAAAGGAGATCTGTGAAAACAAAACATCATCAAGTTTCGTACTTCCAGAGATGTTTTGCAGGCGTCCTAGTAATTTGGACGGGATGCTGTCACCAATAGGTTTGTTACAAAGTAACGGTTTTAGGAGTTTATGGTTCGAAGGCGTAATACGGTTGATTATCGAATCCCGAGGTTGTTTGTGTGGACAGTCTGTATCAGGTGACTCCAGAATATCCCTTAAATGAGATGCAATTTCTGACGGCAATACTGTCAAGGCGTGATAATACACTGTCATTTCCTGAGTGATGCCTGCCAAAGCGGACTGGGCCTGAACCTGTGCAATCCGTATGCGTGGATCCTGATTAAGAAATGGTGGCAGATGCAAACTGACTGAACTTAAGTTTGATGCAGGTGTCAATGAATTAGAACACGGCTTAACTGAGGTGGTTGATATTGTATCTAACAAACTACTATTTTAATACTTGAAAACTATTGATAAAAAACTGAAAGAGATAAGGTTCGGTTAAATCGGCATTTACAGGTTTCCGTACGGAAGCGCGAGCTTCAGAACTGTCCGAACGGTTTGTAGCATTGACTATCATTTTACCACACACGTTTCTGGTCGCTTACAATTTGATCCACAACTTGAAAATCTTAATTCACTTCAGTGTATAACACACCTACGATAACTGCCTAGAAATCGAAACAACTGGGACCGGTGTTGCGCTAACACTGGTCAACTGTCATTAGACTAGCTTCGCCTCACGCCATCTCATAAGGTTCTAAAGCACCACAAATATTCACTTCCATGAATTGACATGATGCAGTTGAATCAATCAACCGTTGAAGTAAGATTCTTGTGTAGTAGCCTTAAGATAATTGTTTAACGTGATCATTCAGTGTATACGATTAAGCCGTAATGGTTAATATCCAGAAGTAAATAAAACGTTTTTTTCCAGTGTCAACGTCAACTTGCAGCCAATGGCACTAACGTATATGACGCTTCCTTGATGTTTTCGTCTTCTCAGTTATTTTTTAAAATATTTTTCGAAACACTTATAAAAAGTCGTATCAGCGATTCATGACATTTTTGTCCATAAGATAAGTGTAATTGAATTTGCCACTGATTGCGGTTTTTTTATTTGCCCGAATAAAAAAGCACAAAATTTGTCCTTTTCAAATGTGTTGCATTAGTGACCGACGGTGACGTTATAACAGGAGGGAATAGTATAATACAGCACTGTTTCGAGAATGTTGATAACCGTTTATACAACCTACTAGAAAGTTGACTTCACCTCCAATAGCCGAGATAACGCCCAGTAGTGCGTTAACGGTTTGGGGGTTTATCACAATAGACAGCAGTGCGTTGGTCTTCTAGGTACCTGATATATTCATTCTAGCTTAGTTTAAACCACAGTACAATTGGCCCCCAGCAAACAGCCTTACCATTAAGAGCCTGATACTTTTAACCTAACAAACAATACATTAGGTCGTTCTTTTAAACGCTGGCAAATCGTTACCATGAAATGACCATCAACCTGATAAGACGTCAGTTTCTATATAATGATGCAGACATCAGCAAGCGTAATCTTTTCCCGACATGTGTCGTCAGCGACGAGACCCAAATCTATTCTATGCATTGACGTAATTTTTCAAAATGCCTAGCATGCTATCACTTCTGCTATTGAACGACGTATATCAGAAAGATGATTCCAAAATAACCGTTTGATCGTCGGTAAATAGATCCTTAGATCAATATTGGAGCATCCATCGGTAGCATTAACCGGGTAACTGCAACTTGTTGGATTTCTATCCTAATACAGTACACTCTTCACTGTGATAGCTTATGTATCTCAAAAGTAGCGTAAATTGTGCTTATTTGTCGAGACAACTTAAAGTGTCATATGAAGTGGTCGTTTTTCACCTTTTACAAATCATGGTGTAAGAACAAACCGAATGTTTTTTAGTGAGATTGAACTACGAAGTTATTGACATAAAGATAAAAATGTTATAACTTTTTCTGTCATGTATATGAATGAAGTAATCAGTCGTTTATTTTGTAGCGTTTGGCTTCTTTTATGCTGGATACCAGGCTGACATGGGTAGAACTATACAAAATGAAATGGGGTTGGATCGGTCAACATGGCAGTAGAGGACTCCATTTGTAAGTTTTGTATATTTGCAGTTGGTAAGTTTGTACACTAAGTGTAGGCATCCTAATCTGATTGCTTGTCTACATTATGTCTTGTTTTAAAAATCGTGTGCATTTTTTTCAGAAGGTGAGCATACTCCGTTGGAAATACAGTATTAGGTATAACGTATACTTTTACAAACAAAACCAGGTGTGAAAAAAATCGTTTTAAAGGACCGTATATTGGAGGTTCCCGATTAGTCTAATTTCTTCGCATAAATGACCATTTGACCAACCGAGTGTGTAATTGGTTCAATATTGTCAATACTTCTTTGATTGAACAGTTAGTTTATGAAATGATTTTTATTCAAATAAATACAAAATATTGAGTGAATCAGAGGAAATTATTGAGGGTGAGATTAACTTACATATTTAATATTTTGACCAGAGTAGCAAATACTTGCAGGTATGCTAAAAACGGATGTGGCTATACATTTAACCGGCAAGAAGCAATTGTGTAAATGTGAGGACTGATTACAACGTTTCAAGCAAGTGTGCCAACGAATGTCAGTTAACCCCACTTTGCTGAACTGATTCTGTTTGCGAGAGCATTTTATCCTCCCCACTGTCAATCGCAGGTGACGTCAGTTTAAACAGCGTCAGCACCATAACGGTCTTGAGCCTAACCAGAAGATGATGAGGCTTGGGAGATCCCTTATTTCGGGAGTGAAATGGGATAATTTAGAAGAAGAAAATAATTACGAAAATGTTGAAAATTAATAGAAGAAAACTAGACTTGCGACGGATCTTGGAACATCGGCACTGCTACAGACAGCCGACAATCGTGGTCTTTATGGACCTGAAGGCTGCTTCTGAATCAGTTGCTCGTAACGTAATCTGGAGCTGCCAACTCCGCCAGGGAGTACCAGGAAAATACGTGAGTCTACTGAAATCACTGTATGCTCACTCTGCAAGCGGAGTGAGAGTTTATGGACAACTGTCTCGGGCGTTCACCACTTCTAGTGGTGTTCGTCAGGGGTGTCCGATTTCCCCCTTCCTGTTCAATTTTGTCATGGACGACATTCTAGAGGGTGCGCTTCGGGAATACAGTGGGCTTGGTGTTGAGCTTCTTCCTGGCGCTAGATTGACCGATCTGGAGTACGCGGACGACATTGTCTTACTTAGCCCCTCTGCCGAAAACATGCAGACCATGTCGGACAGGCTGAGCGACCGAGCTGGTTTGCATGGAATGCGCTTTGCACCATCAAAGTGCTGCTTCAAGACTGGGGCACTTCAACTTCTACTTTCTTCATTACAGGTCATCCGCCTGAGATTGTGGACAGTTTCACATACTTGGGTAGCACTATATCGTCAGCCTGTAATATTGCTGATGAGATATCAGCGAGGATTGCAAAGGCACGAGCCAAACTGCTAAACTGCATCATCTGTGACGTCGAAAAGACGTCCGGTTGTCGCTAAAAGGAAGGGTATATAATTCCTGTGTGCGTTCCATTTTGCTTTATGGTTCGGAAACGTGGCCTGTTCACAAAGAATACACCAACAGGCTTGCTGTGTTTGACCATCGTTATCTCCGCGAATTGGCCCATATTAAGTGGACTGATCGCGTGAGCAATGTGGCAGTTTGCTGGCGCGTATTCCGGAACGTTCGGGATGCGTGATCAATTGGTCAACTAATCACGGTGCAAAGCTTGCGATGATTGAGTCAGATCACTCCGTATGTCAGCTGAGCGTCTACGCTACCGAGCATTATATACTGAGACCACCAACAGTTGGGTCAAACCACATGGTGGTCAAGCAACAACGTGGTCACAAAATATGAAGACCCTGACTACACCACTGAGCAACGTGGGTAGGTGTCGCCTGCCTGGCTGGGGTCCTCGTGATCACTCGAACCGCTGGTTAGAGATGCTATCCGAGATGGCGATGTGTCGCAGTCAATGGCGTACCTGTATCCATACCGTTTCTAATTCTTCAGCTTAGTCTTTTTTCAATAATTTTTGACCTTCTTAGTAACTTTTTCTTCTAGGATATTCCACGTCACTGTTGAGGTGAGCGGCGGCCCCAGCCACGGTATCTTTTGTTCAGGTTCATGGCTGTTATGATGATGATGATGATGAGACGGAAGAACCAACAAGGTGTAGATGCAGGTACGACATTGACTGTAGCTCACTGCCATCTGGGATAGTGTTTCTAGTCGGTGATTCGATTGATCACGCGGCCTTCATTCAAGCAGGCGTAATCAGCAAACGCTACTTACACGTTTATGCTCGAGCAGATTTCGCTTCATCTCTACTGGTGTTTACTGCAGACGAGTTAAAGTGTACAAAATTCCAAACTACAAGACAACCACAGAAGGTCAAGGTTCAAAACCAATTCAGTTGCTATCAATGCAGCATCAAGGCTACAAACAGTTCTTTTTGTACACACAAAATGGGATGACGGTGTCTGATCACAATGGCCTCAGCATATTGTAGCAAACGTTTGTTTTGAGTCGAGAACAGAACACGAAATGACTCTGATGAGTCAATCACATGTTGCGTCACCAAGTGAGGTTTGATAATCGATGACGCTGGCTCCTTCCGGGTGTTTGCTGTCGAATTGCTGGATTGTGTGACCGTCTGTTGAACCTATTTCGGTAAGTGTTCGGTAACCCTGGTTCCAAGTTGGCGCTCAATTCTGCCAACATAGGATGCTCTCATCCATATTTGTATTCATAGATTACGTTTGATTTGGTGTACTAAGACGTCGATTGCTTAACCGGGGCGTGGGAACTCGGACTGTTCTGTACACGATCACTGGTTTCGCGGCAAAGAACGTGTATACAACAGCTGACCTTAGGCGTTGTTCAACTATTCGGCACACATTGTCTCCCTTGAACGGCAGCTGTAAAACTACTGTCTTTTTGGCGACTGTGGGTTGAGAATTATTCCGCCAATTGTTGATGTTGAACTTTCTTATAAATCCTCCCAGATAACCATTGTCTACTAGAGTTTGTTCTATTTGACGGATTTCATCATCCTGGGTGTCACTAGTGCAAAACTGTCTGGCCCGGTCAAATAGCGTTCGTACCAATCCTCTTTTATACGCTACTGGAAAATGACTGTCGAATTGTAGGTACTGACCGGTCAACGTATTCTTTCGATATATGCCTGGTTGAATGGATCCAACCATTCTCTTAGTTATGTTGATATCCAGAAACGACAGTCGGTCATTAATCTCACTTTCTAAAGTGTAAGGAATGTTTGGATGTAAACAGTTCATTTGGCCTGACAAATCTGTTGCCTGCATCTGATCATTTGTGACAATAAGTAGGTCATCACCATACCTTTTATAGAGGACCAAACTGTCCAGTTTGCTCGACATTTGATTTTCCAGTTTGGCCACAAAATTATCTGCCAAAAGTGGACCAAGCGGACTGCCCATCGCGACTCCATCAACCTGACGATAAGCGTTGCCTTGAAATTAAAGTTTACGTTAGATGTACACAGTAAAAGTAGGCGTTCTAATTCACTTTCCGGGATTGCAATGATCATCTGATTTGAAGTTATAAAGGATAGCAAAAAAACTGATGGTTCCTTTCAACGGCACATTGGTGTACAACGATTCTATGTCCAATGAAGCCGTATGTTTGTCAGACATGTTGAGATTTTCTAACAGCGCGGCTAGATGAAAACTATCTTTCAGGTAGTACTTTGTGATAGGATCTCGTACCGGTTTAAGTAGTTTTGCTAACCATTTAGTCAGTTTGTGCTGTGGAGAGTTGGACATAGCCAGTATTGGTCTTAACGGAATTCTAGATTTGTGCACTTTGAGGAGCCCGTACATCTGAGGAATCTGACTTCCACACGGCCTGGGGTTTTTGAAAGTCGTGGTGTCTATAAAATTGCTCACAAGTAGCAACTGTAATTCTTTGCTAACCCGTTTCTCTAGGTCAACTGGGCTATCAATTTTCTCGTTCACCACAAATCGTAAACAATCACTAAGGACTGAATCCATTTTGCCAGTGTAGCCCGCCCGGTCTGTTACTACTGCTCCAGATCCCTTGTCAGGATGAAGAATGATCAGATTTTCGTTATCACGTAAGCGTTTGAAGACATTGATATACTCCCTTGTTAGGGGATATTTCTGACTAAGAGCGATTCTAAACTGGTGCTCATTGTCGACAAGTTTTGTTTCGAACCAATTCCTGTTGTGTTCTCAAACTCACTGGAGTTCAGACAGCTGCTCGTAGAAGTTCTCAAATAGTGAATGTGTCTCTATAGCATTTATTTTGGTACACAGAATATTAAGCCAAAAGATAATGCCTCAAGCCGCAACTTGTCCAATTTTATTGACCACAAAATCATTACATATTTGTTTGGGTCCCTAGGAAACTGTTCCTCTACTAGGTCGTGATTTAAGGAATTTCCGAGCTCACTTGCAGTAGACAGTCTAGTTCCTTTTACGGCAGTGTAACAAAAATGTCCGAACTTCATTCGACATACCAAGGATAACTCATCAAGCACTGGTCGTCTGTTCAAGTACATCGCGAGGTTTTAGACCAAACGTTGTTTTGATTCTTCCAGGTGGATATTTGTTAGGCGACCCAGATTTGTCTTTGACCGGCCCAACCTTTCTGCATGTAGCTGCTTACAGTAGGATATCGGAAACACATTACGGCAAACACAGCCGTGAAAAAGCTCAGTGCGTAAGCACAATTTGGAAATCATGCATCCGAGCTTAACAAGACCGTCAAGATCTCGGATCGTAGCGTTCAGGAAACGTCGGCGTAGAAATTCGAAACAACCAATTCCCGTTGAAAATTTGAATAGAACAGACAGAAGATTGACATCAAACGATTTATGCTCGAGCAGATTTCGCTGCATTTCTGACGGTGTTCACTACAGACGAGTCAGAATACCAAGCTTCGAGCATCGCTAGGTTTCACCACACGAGCTCAAGGACAGCTCACAGACATCTATCGGCAGATTTCTGCATAAGTATTGGTTGTCTACGTAGCCATTCACGTTACCTTCGCAGATGCGGATTCAGTGTGTAGGCATTGCACTTCCGTCAAAGACGGCTCATTTCGATTCCTCGAAAACGAAAAACATATACAATCTGATGGAGTTATGTTTACTGATGAGTAATAAGGGATTGTGGTTTTCCTATAGATTGAACATCACTCACAATTAATCGCAGCCGTCGCATTCCCATAGACATTCCAGTCGACCACTTTCGAGAAGAGTCATATTTGTCAACATACTTCAAATTCAATGGCCAAATTTATGAACTAGTGAAAAGAACTCCAATGGGTTTGCCTACATCCGGTTTCATCGCATAGGCAGTTATGCATAAGTTAGGGAGTATCGTCCTGCCGAAGACCGAGCTAAAGTCACTGTTGTGACCCAAGATTGTGGATGACGGATGGGCTATTTATTCAGGAAAACAACACGTGTGTTATGCCTTTCAACAAGATGACTAACAAAACACTCATCTGCGTGTGGTACTCGTCCCAGAACATCGCGGTTGTCACAGACGCAAGCATTCAGTTCCTTTACGTTCACGTACCAAGAACCATTTCATGCGATGCTGCACTCCAATGTTTCTTGTATTTTTCCTGCAACTACTTCAGTGTTAAAATATATGGTCTGGCCCCACTACTGAATAGCAGTCGTGTGAGTAGTATGGTACGATCGCTCCTCTTCACTACACTACGGATAGGATATGTTGGCCATACACTGGTAATTTTTAAACGCTTAGTGGTAGAAGACACACAGACTGATCAACAGCGTTCTTAATTACATTAAATTTATCATGGAGCTTGAAACCGACAACCAGCCGCAGTTCTTGAACGCTCAAACCGGATGTAACATTGAAGACCTTACTTTACTGAGAAGAAACACAAATGGACCATCTTCTCAGTTCGTACAGCAACCACTCAGTTTGCCATAAAAGGAGCTACATTTGGACTGTATTTAAAAGAGCGGAAACACATTGCAGTACCGTAGAGCTCCGAAGAAAGTAAGGAAAGTACTTCTACCGAGTATTCCCTCGCAACGGATACTCAAGAGATTTCACCAGCCGGAGTTTGCTGTAGAACGAATAACATTCAATTTCTACGGAACCATCTACGAAACAAACTGTACTGTCATAAATGAACATGATATCAGACATGACCACAAGACTTCGTGACTAAACAGTCAACTGCGATATTACGAAGAATACCATCAAAACCAAAGAAATAACTGCAGCCCGCCGTGAGAAGATATGTCATATAAGAATTCCAATGTAATGATTGCAGATAACATTAGGTCGATCAAATCGAATGGAAGTTATCAGTTAGCCATCAAGAGGCATGGTGAGTTTTTGTCGATCCTTATCCACGAAGATCAAATTGGATACACCTTCAACGTCACGACTGTTCCCAACTACCATGAACACGGTTAATGCTATATGCGTGTACTAAACAGCTAGTAGTGAGCAGTTTGAGTATCATTATTGCAACAAATATATGATTGAAAGCCGATAGATTATCGTACTCCGTACCATATTCTCTAGTCTCCTTAATGTTCGCTGATCTGAGAGGGTGACTCACTCAACGTTATATTAATTCAAAAATAGAATTTTTATTTTATAACATTAAATTGATTCCACAGAGAAAGTTATCTATGTAATTTTCATCAGAAATACTTTCAAGATCACAGGTACGTATTAAGAACAACCTAGCGAAGTGAAGCAGACAGAGGATTGCTCACACATGTGCTACTGGGAACCGTTTTGCGCAAACCCTGAACAAACTTCCGACCATTGAGGTTATAGACAATTTGGCTCAAAAACATGAGATCAAGGTAAAGAAAATGAGGCTATGCCCGAGACTTCAGTATCGGTACCAAATCACTGTACTCAACGGATAGGAACTCCGGAGTACAAATCACTTTAGGTGAATAACAACCGAAACTGTTACCGGGACAGCTTACCCAAAAACAGACCTCAGTTAGTTTACGGCTCCAATACAACGATGTTACTACAGCCAGGCTGCCGGCACCGGAATGTGCGCTCACTTCAAGTCAAATCGCTCGGTTTCATCGTGCCAATGTTTAGTGGTCCAGAACGAGTTGCCCAATAGCCTAAGTAAACGCAGGCGTATCTCAATAGGCTATCAGTGACAACAAAATGAACGAATACAACAGAATAATTACAAAGTTCAAGCGAATTACAGTAACCAAACAATTTGACTCATAGAAGATGGTTACAGGTAGTCGGGATTACCACCACAATATTCCAAATTGGTAGTGTCCGAGAAACAAGTTTGTCACGGAGTCATCTTGGATTGATGGGGTGTAATCAGAGCTGCGACGATGCTCGTAGTACGATGGAGCTAAACATTATGTGAGAGTTCCGTGTGGTATTGTCTAGCGACTGCGCAAATAGAGAAGAGAACAGACTGGTGTGCACAAATTTCGTATTGAGATGCAAGGTCACTTTAATAACTTTGACCAACATGTGAAAGTGAGGCAAAAGCTATGTTGTGAAGCATCGTTATTTAGCAAAACGAATAAAAACTCTACAGGCGTCTTCGCCACTGTGGTCCACGATAGATAGCATAGGGCCGTTAACAAACTCCTCCGTAAAAGCCCCACAGTTTGAAAGGCAACGCAGGGCTGGGATCCAAAATGCGTCAATGATTACGAATAGACAAAATGAAAATGTGAAACATCGAGTTCTCTTTATCCAGTTTATTAGGACGACAAGAAAACACACATTGCATGATGCAAGCATTTCGCTTATTCTCATCAGTAGATTACATAAAACATCAGGTTATATAGGTTAAGGGATTAGCGACAAAACAATGAAATGAACGAACATCACATGGTAATAAACAAGGTTAACTGCCACGGTAACGAAATTGATTGTGCCAGCACGTTTCGCCAACAAATGGCTGGTGCGTTACACGTGATAAACAATGCCTCAGAGAACGCCAACCGTCTAGGGTTTTGGTTGTGCCATAAGACCATGAACGAAGTAAAGAGGTCAACCACATGGCCTGTTGCGATGAGGTGTTTCATGATCGAAGACGCCGGATTTCTGTTCGAGTGTTGGCATACTGGCCTGCGTTGAGTCATTGTTTGCATCAGCTACTTGGGGATGTGCGCTGCCTTTCTTTGTCGTAAGTTTCGATCCGTTCTGTCAATGTATGAGTCACCGCAACTGCAAGTGAACTGACAGATAACATGAGGGGGCAGAGTTTTCCGAGAAAGAAAGGTCGGGGTAGTGGAGACCCATCCTGTAGGTGGAAAGCAACACGCGCAATTTCGCTGTCGGATATGTGCGAACAATGGTTGATTTCAACTTTCGACTTACATCGGTAATATTGTGATCACCTGTGTAAGGAAGGGTGATAAAACAATCGTGCGCAAGCAACGCCCGTCAATGCGGGATGGTGGTCGGAGTTATCCCACCTTGTTGTTAACCTCCCACTAAACGATACGCTGGTTCGAACTCAGTAGAGTGGTGCGCTGGATAAAATCGGATTCTCGCCCCGGTAATAATTCACACGGAAATCTCGGTTCCGAATAATACCACGACTGTTCCCGTATTCGATCCCAAGGCAAGCCAAAAGACGCGTTCAAAATAAAGAGTTTTGTTTCACCACAAAACGGGGTGCGGCTAGGGCGACAATCACGAAGTATTTATAGGGCATGTCATGACCACACATTCCAAACACATCATGAGGAAGAGTTAGGATCGCAAATGTCCATAGCGGTATAAAACGTCTCAACCGATTTGAACAGTTTCGCTAAGTAAGACTGAGTCAATAGTATTTTTTCTCCTGACGACGGAGGCGCCTTGGGACGGTAACAGGGTGGACGCCATAACAAACCTATACAACGGAAAATGTTTACAGTCACATAAGAGAACAGCGTGTAAAGAATTCAGAGGGGCCACGTTTTGACAAATGGTGCAGGATCATTCTATCTGCGATAAATGTTTGTAACTGAATTCTTCAGCCCAGTAAAAGTTGATTTCCAATTACGAAGTGACTGACTAACATCTAATAATGAACCGATGTTTAACCATTCGCCAACCATTGGGATCTCCTAACGATATGAGAACTTTAATAACCCCAAGAAGTCTCTTAAGCCTGCCTCACTGCACCGGTGACTGAGGGTACTGAAAACTGAAGAATCACATCATACATTGTCAGCCCAATCTTACTGATACCATGTGGTTCCTATTATTGTTGCAGATATTTAAGCACTATCGATGGCCATTCGTCAATTCACACCGTTTCGATTTTCTACAGTCTTTGTTCGAACTGGTTTCGCTGTATCTTATCAAATAAATATTACAGAAATGAAAATTACAAAATATGCGTAAAATTGTGATTTACGGAGGGTGTTCTGTTCAGACATGAGAAAAAGAAGAAGAAATTCAGTAACACTACCAAGTCCATTTCAGTTTCTGTTTTCGTTACTTGACATTTTAATGTTCATTTTTTGTCAGTCATTTTAACATAATTAGCAAACCATCAGGATGAATTTAGCAATTTTGTTTATACAACTTCTGATATTTGTAAATGCAAAAAACGTCTTTATAACGTGAACATCAGTAGATCTGGGTTATGCACTTTTTCATACGAACCGGAAAATGCTCACTTCACCAACCATTTAAAGATACAGTCTTAAGTACACAAACAGTTTGCACGATTGTCATCATTCAGAAAGGTGGAATAGAGTAACCTATCAGAATGACACATCATGTTGAATATCTTTAATTGTCCCAGTTGAGTAGAACCAAACGACGCAGTTAACATGGACTTGCTGTGATCAGGAAGTAGGTATATTGTAACATAACTTAAAATCTAGTACAGCATTTTGCAAGTTACCATTTTGCAGTATCTAGTCTTTCTGGAAGTACAATGTTAATACCACATGTTTTTGCAGTAAATCGTTTAGAATCCAACTGCTAGCGGAATTATTCAGAAAGGCGAAATCGTTCCTTCCTTTTGATTGGGATGCAGTTCATGCACAGGTTGAGCCACCATAAGTTCACATTGTGAGAAAACTCATACTGTTGCTCAGTCACTCGTCGGTGAGCATCTGCATTTTATTCAATAGTTATTATTTTGTTTCTGTCATTGGGCACGCCGAGCCCGATGCATCTATGCAGAACTGGATGTACAATTGATTGAATTAATGAACAGTATTCAGTGAAGTTCGAGCAGTCATTCGGTACCGAGAAGTACGCAACAACAAAACCGCTTGAAACAATTTAAACGAGTTTATTTCTGACAGTGTACAAATGACTTTTCAATGAGTTTCGAGCGGCAGGCGTACCCTCTTAACTTAAGCTGCAAGTTAACTAACCAGTACTAACAGCTTTTGTCCACTTTCGTCCAACTGTGAACGTCCAAAGCGAACTAGTGAATGAAACACGTGGTCTGTTGTCTCTGCTTTGCCCTCTCACTCGACGCATCATGTGTCAAGGCGTTAGATCTAAGTGACATTCGGTTCTCCTGTCTGCACATGCGCATCGACTTACTTATCGGTCTTGAAACCCCTTTCCCCGTCCAAATGCCGACACACGCACATCCACACGTGGTCACCATCCTCACAATCAGCCAGTTGGAGTCTTGAACTGGATGTGATTTGATGTGATTGAAGCGTAGACACACATGACGCAGCTGGACTCGGACCGGAACAACAAAAGCAACAGCCGGATACAAGTATACAACACACGGTCCCAACGAACTTTACCATTTTAAGCTTGCACACCAGTCGCAACCACAAAAATCCAAAATATTGATTTCACCCTGTGGTTGACTACTTTTGAGATATCGTTATTTGTTAGTGGCTACTCGCGCCATCACAGTTAAGAGCTCCATTACAGATCCATGGACAAACCTTACAGTTATAGCGTGCATGTGTCAAGCGGTCATAACAAATTCTGACCGGCGATTGGTTCAAACTAAAACGTTCAACCTTGTAGTGTTAAACAAACGAAGCCAAGTAAACTGGTTTATTCCATTATAACTTCGTCTACTTTAAAAGAAAAAAGTAGTACTACCGCAAACGTAAACTATCGTATAACCAACGGACACTAGGCTGAATAAAGGCGACTGATAAAGGGGACATGGGTGGTACCGATTGTCCCGGAACTTTGTTCCAGCGCCAAGATCCGCAGTCCAGACCAAAGGGCTTAGCCAACGGGCACGCTTCCTAACTAAGACGGGTAAGCGAACGGGCACAACAGACGGCCAAACCCATAGGTAGATTAGCTGGTTGTGGGTGGAAGGGGTGTAAGCGCATTTCCGGTAAAGTCGCTTGGTACCATCGGCACAGTGCTTTGACAACCAGTGTCCACGGTCGATAAAACCTGGCTGTTCACACACGTATCTGTAACCGTTTCAGCGTTTGAAGTTCAATGCTGGTCTGGCAACCAGCGTGCGTCGATGAGTGCAAATAGGTAAAGTAAGAATACGATATTTTCCTAAAAGATTGTGCCATCACGTCAATTTCTTCACCATCCGATAGATAATAACAAGCTGCATTCCTGAATGGAACGGCTTTGCAAATCATTAAAAGATTGGTCAAAATCCAACAAATTTTCTACAGAACCGGAGGCACGTCATGCTGTTTTTAGGTTTATTGTGCCATTCGTGGACTCTGACATGACGTATTATATCCATGCTATTAAGACAATAAGCGTCGCTTGGCACCTCTCAGTCTTGTGTATCCTAGTCACGGAGCCGTGTCGTCCCACATCCTGTCAACATGTCTTATTTGACCACTTTATCCATGATGAAGGCAACGTGTTGTGTTATCGAGATCGGTGTGGACAGCTCGTTCAGAAATGTTGTCCAGGTTCAGGCGCTTTGTTCCCTGAAAACTTACTTCGTCCTGGAAAACGATATGTCCAGGATGTGAATGCCGTTTGGTTTTGATCGATATAAAACATTTGCATCTTACGGGTCTATGGTTAGGTGACTACGAACTAGGATAGCCTGTTGATATACATCGAACTTGGGGGAAGGGGTAAGGGGTGTAACGCACTCCTTGCAAATATCGTGTTTGTTCGCAAACTGACTTCTCTAGGACTGTACAGACTACAAGTGTAGATGCTTCTGATGACAGTTTAGAACCAATACTTCCATTTTACCAAAGGCACGTCGGACTTGTGGGTTTTGGGGTGACCAATCCAGTTTGTGTATGTGTCTGTTTCACTGTGTTCATGTTGAGTTATTTTGGATCATACGATTCACAGTTCAGTTTGCTGGACATGAGCCGCGTACAACAACGTCTGAACGAGTTTATCACGTTGGGACCAGATCGCACTTCTGGATCGTACCAACGCATGATGGATTTCAACCCATACTCTCTCCCCCAAGTTCAATCAGTACTCAAATATATCAGCATGTTGCCGTAGTTCGTATTCACTGAACCAAACCCGTACGATGGGTATGTTTCTTGTCGACCCAAACCGAACGGCATTAACATCCTGGACACCGAGGGATTAGTGGAAGTGGGTGTACACCGCCAACCACCCACAATCAGCTAATCTCTCTTGGGGTCTGACGGCTTGTTGTGCCTGTTCGCTTACCCGACTTGGTTAGAAGGCGTGCACGTTGGCTGGACTACGGATCTTGGCGCCGGACAAGAATTCCGCGACATGTGTTAAAATACTGCTTTATGCGAAGTTCTGTTTGAATCAACTTTTCATCCGGTCGACTTCAGAGTAACGTAATGGATGCGGATTTTGCTTGAACTGATTCACATCAAGTGTAAATAGGTTCATATAGACTGAACATATAATTTATTGTCATTAGATCCTGATTTGCTTATAATGATTTTTAATCTACTTTTCTTGCACTAAACATGCCGGAATTCCATAAAGATGATTAGGACAGTAACCTGAGCATTTGCTACTGTGACATTTATCCGATTACATTTAATATGAGGTCAGCAGATTATAAGTCTTCAGTCTCATACCTTACTCCTGATCTGAACGAAACTGAATAAAACTTGCATTGAATGTATTTGTTTTGCGGTTGGTCAACCACAATGCAACAACCGTCACCAGAGTGAAAATTAGGAGAAGCGGCCGATTTCTGTTAATGTCACATTTTCCATGTTAGTCACTTTTTAATAAGAAAAGACTTCATAATGTACAAACCAATCGGATTGTACATTCACGTTTGCGCTGAAACATTTACGACAGAGGATCAGATTAATCAGGCCTACTTCACAAAAACGATAAAGAACCAGTGAATGAAATTTAACGATAGGAAAAGTTTATGACTGCCGTTGTGGTCCGTTTTATCTTTTTCATCTAATGTACTAGAATAACAGACACATATAATTTTCTTCATATTAACTAACTACCCTAATTTGTTGATGAAATCCAGATAATTTTAGCTTTTGTTGCGGCTGGAAAGATGGAAGTAGCAACAAGCTTATCCGTTACTTGAAATAATCCGAATCCGTTATCAGCAGATTTGTAGTTAACGTTTGAAACTGGTTAATAACTGCAAACAATCCTACACCGGAGGAAAAGTTTACATGTAGGTATAAGACAATGGTAAAAGAAGGCGAGCATTCACGTCATCGATTTTAGTGTGAGCGACAAGATACATTACACAAGGTCCGTAGTTTGTTGACACTTAAACATGATGAACGTAGTTATACGACTATGACTTGGCCAGGATGAGCTTATCGATGCAAGCCGTGAATATTTATGTTTGAGGATATAGGGCCTATTTGTTGTATCCTGTTAACTTTGCACAAGCAGACACTGTGTGTGGTTGTGAGCTGGACTCGTTTGCATACTTCCCCATTCATGGCACGCTAGCGCACCGTCCGTTTCCCTACATATGATTGGATTTGCTCATGTGAACTTCTTGATTAGATAGTTTGTCTTCAGACTGTTTAAACTTGCTGCTGGTATTGCACAGTTGCTCTTTGCTACAATCCACTAACACTACTTAACTGTGTATGACTTCTACATTCTCGATACAACAATACTGAAGTCTCTGATGTTTGTCTTTGATCGTACATATCAAGTAAGCAAATAGACACGATTTTGTGCATGAAATCAGATCGAGTTCACTCACTGAATAGCCAGCGGTACGTAAGTTAAGAATGTCAACCCATCATTTATTGCGCCGTACATTCTTTGTAAAGGTAGCTGATGTAAAGCATGAGCTGGGCAACTGATTACTTGTCAAAAGAGAGCAACCATTGGCCGGTTCGATGCAGCAGACCTTACTAGTGGTCGGATTGAAATCATCGTGATCCATCCAGCTTCTACTCGGAAACACTAGAAGATATGGCGGCCAACCGGGTTCTGTGGTGTGAAGTCTGTTATGGCCTGCGGGGGTTGATCGCAAGGCACGGACAAGTAAGGAAACGGAGCAGTGAACATCGAAATGAAGTTTAGCTGCAGTTTGACCACGACATGCAATAACCTTGACCGTTTCAATTTGGACATAGGCGTCTTAAGAAATATTTCTCATTCATTCACTGCCATTTTGGTCTAAACGACGATTAGGTTTACTAATGGTGGCTGTACGGCGGTAACGAACTTGTGCCCACGGTTGGTGTGTTTCTGTCTGTAACGATAAGGCGCACACAGATAACAGATACACAAGGCACTCGGACAATTAGAGTCTGTTGACACGATCACCATCCTCATTATAGACAGCAATACATCAGTGATCATTACTTATGTTTAACTGCCAAACGACCATGTAGAAAAGAGCAAACCCTGTGCAGGAAGACAAGGGAAAAACAAAAGGGACCTAGTTACTAAAAACAACTAAGTCTATATTCAAACATTCAACATCAAGCTACCTACTACTTACACACGCACAACCGTGTTATGAGTAAAGGTATAACGCCATCAGCAAGACAACTTCCTTGCGGCTTTCAATGCCCTGCGGGACCAAGCGCACTTACTATAAAGACAGTACAAACAAACGGCGACAGTATTCGGGCAACTGAGCCTGATTAGCCACCATTCCACAGAACATACCCAGCCACCGACTCTGTGAGTCACGAGGTCCCCTGTCCTGGAGGCGAACCCGACCCACAGCAGCCAATCCTACGGCGACAGACTTCATTTCTCTCCGCCAAGTCAACGGCTGTTTACCATGCAACTTCAGCCAGTTGGTCGCAGCAACGACAGAATGTTCAGTAAGGCAGCCGGCCCGTTAGCAGCTATAACACATGGTCTAGCCATCTAAGTCTGTGCAAGGAGTTTAACAAAAGCACTCATTTGGCATTCACTATCAAATACCCACTTCCCGACCTCATCGTTATTTAGTGGTTGATGTCACCCGACGCAAGCGACTGACGATCAGATACCCGATGACGGCTCACGTCTTCTACCGTGGGTGGCCAGTTTTCATTGTCGTAAAGTGATACAACCCCCAATGTCGCTTTCTATATGCGACCCATCAGCTTCAGAGAGATACCTTTCACTCGCCATAGCAAATGCCGCCCATGTCTAGGAGACATCATTCCCAGTTTAATCCCTATGTCTCCGCCAATACAACTCTCTGGTTAAACACACTGATCAATAACTTCCATAACCTCATATCTAACACTAAATTTAGGTAACCACAACAGTCTTGTAGAAGTATTTTACACTGTGAGATTGCGAAATGTATTTCGAAATACTTAAGAGAGCGCAAAATAGCGTCTGGCATTGTTTATATTGCTTGAAAATTTCCAAACGCCAACATCTTGTAGTTGACATAATCAGGGTCATTCAGTTTTCCACCAGGTAGGAGGTCCACATCAGAATCTTGTGAGAACTGCATCATCAACGTCATCATCACAGACAGCAATACATCAGTGATTCATACTGATGCTTAACTGTTACACAACCACGAAGAAGAAAAAGCAAACCCCGTATAGGAAGAGAGAAGGAAAAAGGGAAAGGAGAGGGGACCTACCATAAAAATAGCTAGTCTACATTCAAACATACAACATCAGGGCGCTTACATATTGCAAACAAACAGCCGAGCTGTAAGTGAAAGTAAGGCCTTATCAGCAAGACAGCTTCCTTACGGCTTTCACTGCCCCGCGTCATTAAGTGCACTCACTCCACACACAACTCGAACAAACAACGACAGCACTCACGCCACTGAGCTGGGTTAGCCGCCATCTCACCTAATGTCACAAGCCACCGACTCTGTGAGTCGCAAGGGCACCAGCCCGGAAGGCGAAACCGATCTACAGTGAACAACACCTCCGTGAACGATTTCATTTGTCAACGCCAGGTCATCATCCGTCCACCTCGCACCTTACGCCAATCGACCGCAGCGTCGGCAAACAGCGCCCGGTGTGGCAAGCGATTAGTTGGCATTCTTAGTACATGACCTAACCATCTAAGACTGTGCAAGTGTAAAGACTGAACGGAAGAACTCGTTTGACGATTACTACTAAATACATGCTTCTCAGACTCCTCGTTGCTCACTCGTTGGTGCCACCCGATACGAGCGATTGAACGCAGATATCGGTGGTCAAACACCTGAAGACCGTTCACGTACTCTACCCTGAGGGGCCAGATTCCGCTGCTATGAAGCAATACAGTCCTAACTGTTGTCTGAAATACGCGACCCTTAAGCTTCAGAGGGGTGGCTTTCCATCTCCATAAGTGCCTCAGATTAGTAAACACCTTTCTAGCCTAGGAAATACGCACCTCTATTTAATTCCATACATCTTCGCCGCTGATGTAGCATCCCGAGTATACAAACCGGTCAACGACCTCCATGACTTCATTATCTAACATTAAATCAACGTAATCACAGCAATCTTGCAGAAGCACGTTGCATTCTGAGGCTGCCAAGCGCATTCCGAAATACTTAGCAGAACGCGAAATGGCGTGCAGCGTTGCTTGTACTGCTTGAAAGTTGTCAAACAGCAACACCTTATCGTCAGCATAATCAAGATCAGTCAGCCTCCTCACCAGGTAGGAGGTCCAGACCGGCATCATTTGAGTGCCGGAGACAATCCTCTATTATTTCGTCCATGACGAAATTGGGCAAATATGGTGAAAGGGGACAGCCTTGACGAATGCCGCTCCTGGTGCTGAAACTGTCAGACAGCTCACCGTAAACCCCAACCTGAGCCGAAGTATGGGAGTGGAGCGCAGACAGTATGTTCACACACTTGTCCGGTACACCCCTGCGTTTAAGCGACTCTAAAAGTGTAGATCGATCCACTGAATCGAATGCACCTTTATAGTCGAGAAATACGACAATTGTTGGTCGGCGGTCTACATGACGTTGCTCCAGAATTTGACGAAGGGTGAAAATGTGATCTATACATCCCCGACCAGGACGAAAACCTGCCTGTTCTTCTCTAATGTTAAACTGCCGAACTGCAGTGAGTCGACGAATTATAACGGATGCCAGAACCTTAGAAATGACTGGGGTCAAACTAATTCCCCTATAGTTTTAGCAAGAGCTCCTGGCTTCTTTCTTGAATATAGGAACTATTGTTGACTGACCTCACAACGGAGGGATGATCTTCGTCCTCCACAGAACGTTAAACAACTGAGTCAAGGCCTCTACTGACGGACCCCCCCCCCCTTCTGGAAAAAGTGCCGGCAAGAGATCATCTGGACCAGCAGCCTTATTACGATTGAGAGCCGAGATGCAATTGCGAACCTCAGTCTCAGTGAGTGGTTCTAAATCTACCGACTTGGATGCTATATCACAAGTTTGTGGTGGCAGCACGGTGGAAGCAAGGCCAACTAAATTGGCCCTCAATATACTCCGTACAACGTTCAGACCTTCTGGACTTATTACAAGTTAATGTGCTATCTGCCTCGCTGATGGCTTCACTGACAGACGGTCGCCTGGGACCAGTAGCACGGATCAGCTTAAAGAGTTTTCCTGTGTTCTATGAAGCAAAAGCGATTTCCATTTCCTTAAATGTTCCACTAACCAAGCCTCACGATCAGCCTTTAGGCTATATTTCAGCTAGACTTATTATGTGAACTATTTGGAGGAACCTTCCGTCTGGATTCTAACAACTCCAGAGATTTCACTGAGATACAATGTTTATTAAACTTATGTACCTCTGTGCCGCATGCTACAATACCTGTTTTCTGAATAGCCTGTAAGATTTGTGTCCATCACTTCGTCTATGACAAAATTAAATCAAAATAGTGAAAATGGATAGCCTTGACGTACGCCCTAACCTGTGCTGAATTATAGGGAGAGGATGCCGGCAGTATGTTCACATACTTAGTTGGTACACCTTTGCATTTAAGCGACTTTAAAAGTGTAGATCAATCCAGTGAATCAAACGCACCGTTATAATCGAGAAATTCGGCAATTATTGATCAATGGTGTACTTGATGGTATTTCAGAATCTGATGAACAATAAAAATCCGGTCAGTACATTCTTGTAACGGACCAAACTCTGTCTGTTTTTCTCCAATTTATGCAGATTCTACAATTACTACTTATTGTTCAAGGGAGCTGACCAAACGGATATACTCTAGAATCACTGTATTCCTTAAAGTATTGAATAGGATTTGTAATAGAATAAATAAAGTCTGTCGAAATAATCCCGATTTGCAACTTGGACGCGTATTCTGCAAAATGAGACTGAATCCGTGAACACACTAAATTTCCGTTAATTTTGATCACGCTAAACACGAATCGTACACTGGGGCTCACAATGACTAAGGTTTAGTTGCTCAGTGACTCAGTGCCGTGAATGTTGCCGTTGTTTGACCGAGTTGTCTGTGAAGTGAGTGCATTTAATGACACGTGAAAGTGAAAGCCGTAAGGAAGCTGTCATGCTGATGACGCCTTACTTTCACTTACAACTCGGTTGTTTGTTTGCAAGGTGTATTTCTAGTGTATTTCTAGTTGTTAGGTCCTCTTCATCTGCAATTCTTTTTTTTCTTTTCTCTGCACGTAAAGGGTTTGCTTTTTTCTTCATGGTTGTGTGGCAGTTAAGCATCAATGTGAATCACTGACGTATTGCTGTCTATGATGATGATGAAGGTTTAGTTGTCTCACGAGAGTTATATGACTTCCCTGTGTTGCAGTGACTGGGAGGACCCAAAGGACGCTGATGCACCCGAAGGGTCATGCGCTGCCATGAACAACAAAATGGAATTTCTGAGCCGGAACTGCACGGAACTCTTGAATGTACTGTGTCTGAACCCCACACTCCATGACAGCCACCGGATTGGTTACCCAGATACATAACGGAAAAGTTCAAAACAGAGAAGCGCATCGTTTGAAATACGATAAATCATACGATATAAAATCGGCTTTTTATCCTTCAGTCTAATTGTTGATTACAGTAATGTAGGGGGGGGGCAAATGAGCTACAAAGCCCGTTATCTGAAAATTTATCTGAACAAAACGCGGTGGTCTGTGTGACGGTATTCATCATGATGATTTACTCAAGGTTATTCACAGTGATCCCATTCTAAGTATACGTACATTGAAAACAACCGCTTCCATTGACAATATCTACTTCTTAATACAGAAATAAACGTAGATTAGTCGATGAAACAATAAACTTAACCATTATTCGAAAAACGCGCAAAAAGGTCACACGCTGAGGTGCACTGTTCATTATTTCTACCTGAAAAAATGAAACCAGTGGAAACGGACGTTTACTTTAATCTCAGTTTTAGTGGATGTAACTAGTATGTTTGCAAACAGACTGAACATCACTCACAATTGATCGCAGCTGTCGCATTCACATGGACTTTGCAGTCGGACCTTTTCGAAAAGAAGCACTAAACTCGAGTTTTGCTCTCACTAGATCTCATCAATAGTGCATATCCTTGCCACGGCCGGGACTAGAACTCCGGCCACGCTTTGATGAGGCAATCGTGTTGACCACTGCGCCATTGACCTTACAATAGGCACGACCGAATTACCATATATGAATGTTTAGCCACTTTCACTTGTGAGTCTAGTGCTTCTTTTTGAAAGGGACCACTGCAAAGTCTATGGAAACGCGACAGCAGCGATCGAATGTGGGTGATGTTCAATCAATATGAGAACCATAATCACCTACTACTCATTAGTAACATTTTTGAACCAAGCGAGCTCTGATTGGGGCTAATCGTGTAGCTTTTGCAAGTTGACAACCACACTTACCAGTTGCGATTGTCTTGCTCGTCGCGTAGCCAGACCATTTATTAAAGTTATTATCGCAGCCGATGAAGTATATCAACCACCAGTGCGATTTAATGTGTATATCTTACAAAGGCACAAGTGCACGCACTTAACCAGAGAAAGGATGATCACATTTTGTCAGAAGGGGTTACAAATACAAACTATAATAACGCGCTCACACCTTCTTGGGGGAAGCCATTTAGGTTAAAAACGTTCACATTAGGATGCGACCCATTCTTTATTGTTTCGTTCCACAACAGACACAAATCTTCGATCCAATGTTATCACTTCACATTCTCTAATGTGACACTCCGAGCCAGGTTCTTAAACAGTGCACATGACAGAGGATAGTTTCAAAAACCGTATCCTCGTAAGCATAATAATAAACAGCGATACATCAGTGGTTCACACTGATGTAAGAACAAAACGACAACATACCAATGCATGATCTGAGTCCAAGTACGTGCTCCAATAAGAACGACAGTCTTGAATGCAACCAAACCACCTGTAACTAACAGCTATGTGGTCTACCTGAGACCAGGTATGATTCAGAGAAGGCGGGCGCCAAGTATAGCAATGACGTGCACGATGCCTAAAAGTAGTGCTGGTTAAAAATAGCTTATGCTCAGCGCACAGCTGCAACAAACGCCCGGCATTACTCGATCGATTTGACGCTATCCCAAACCTGCCACCTAAACGAGATTCTGCCTCACCAAAGTGGCCCACCCGGGCATTCATATCTGCGGCCAGAACTACTATATCAGAACTACGTGTCGACCGAAGGAGAGAGGCTAGATCCGAATAAAACGCGTCTTTGACGCCGACGTCACTACAATCAGTAGGAGCGTAAGCAGACGCAATAAATAAATTCCTGAAGGTTTGCGTCTAGAGCTGGCCTCAACAGAACCTGCCAAGCGGACGGCACAAAGTCTACTGTTAACAGGAATCCAATCTATCAATGAGGCTGCGGCCGTCGTGCTAAGGACTACACCTACTCCAGCCTGACCTGTGGCGGCGGCTGTGGAGTCACCGGAAGTGTATAACCAGTATCGGGTAGACAATGCGGGTGCTGTTAGTTCCATACGCTGACTACTGTCCTGGATTCTAGTTTCCGAGATACAGCAGACATCAACATGCAGCGAGTCTAACGTTCGTGCGAGAGCGACCTGCTGACCTATCTGTTTTAGAGTGCGAACGTTGAAGGCACCTATATTAATTCGCATTCTAGGTCTAAGCAAGGAACGAGAGAGGCCTGGAGCGGAATGGCAAGAGACGGAACTTACCGGCTCAGCGTTACCACGGTTAGCCACAACTGTTGTGGGACCTGTGGAGTAACTATCAGAAATGTAGGTCGGGAGGGGCCTGGGAACGAAATTTGTTAGGACAATGGGGGAGGGGTCAGCAGTAGCATATTTCTGTCTATCCACTCTGCTGTATGCAGCAGATAGGGGGACCCGGTTTATACTGCGAGACGGCCGATGCAGTATGGATTAACTAGTGTTGTGATTATTTATGGTTGTGCCAGGGCGCCCAGACCTAAACAGGAGAACGATTAGGGTTCTCAACCAAGCCGTTGGCTAAAAAGCCTGTACCGCAAGGCAGCGGGTGGGTGGCAGTGTACCAGAACTGGTACATTTTTCGGAAAATGATGTCAACCTTCTTCCAACCCCATACCTGGAGACCGGCTTGTCAAACCTCTACCTATTGGCCTGCCTGGCATGAGTGACTCTATCGGTGTGGTGGCCCCACCGTCCAGTTTAGCCCAATAGGTCATCGAGATGCGCAAGCCGTCAAGGTCCAGCCTCATTGTGACAGGAAGTTAATAGTTTTGTGCTCATTCTCTGATTTCATTGTAAACTTGCTACTGCTACACTGTTTGTTTAGAAATTGGAGAGAAGTTTATGGTTAGACTTGAATACCACAAATGTGTCACTTACATACCTTAGCCGTATCCGTGATGAGGTTGGCAAAATTAGACAATGCTTGTGTCTCGATGTGATGCAGTAAAAGGTTGGCAGGCATCGGTGAGACTGGTGAACCCATTGCCATACCATCAGCTTGACGACATAAGAAATCGTTGAACGTGAAATAGGTTGCGGTCAGATACAACTGGAAACCAGCAATGGCTTTGGAATAAGCTAAAGTTGTTTTATTTCTTAGATTGTCATCATTGTTTAAGACAGAGGAGAGAAATGCTAAGCTACCATGTATAGGAACACTGGTGTATAATGAAGTAACAAGAAAATTAACAGCTACCTTTTCTTCCTACAGTGCTACGGAACGCAAAATATCTACAGTCGTAAGAGTCGTCAATATGACCCACCATTTAGTTTTTGTACGAATTCCGAATTGTTGTCAGAATACTTATCGAGTTTGTAAGTTGCACAGGTGATGTAGTCCACGATAGGTCTGATGGGTTTTGCCAAAACGTAAAAGTTGTCCAGGACTGTTAGATTTTGAAGCTAAAGTAAATCACAGAGCGACCAAATTTTGATTTCAGTTCTCGCAGATAGCTGTTCACCTGTAGCTTGAGCTTATTCGTAACTGGAGTCTGTTTCTCCCTTGCTCTCTTTTCGTTCGGTCCACATTTCAGACGCTCGAGAGCTTTATTTTCATAGTCTATGTGATCCATAACAACTGTGACATTTCCCCTGTCTATTTGGTTATGTGGGTAGGGCGGTCTTGTTTCAGAATACCTATTGTCAAGGCCCTACTCTGTCAAATTTGGTGTGACTGGTTTTCGATGACGTTACCTACCCTTAAGCGCGTTCCTTCAGTTTTGCATGGAGGCCGGTTTACCAGCGCAGGTTTCAAAGTCGAAACTACATTCTGTGACCGAGTGGTTTTCTGCATACGTTCAAATTCAAGTCCCGTTGAAGCAGATGTAACTCACTAATCGTTAGGACTCTGACAAACACATTGAGGACCAGTTTGCTTGGATCGAGGAAACTGAAACATTGAATTATTCGCGAACACAGCTTTGCGGCAACTTTTCGCTCTATCAGTTTGTTGACCTTACACGTTTGTCGATTCCGACACTTATGATAGGTGGTGGACGATATGCGCTCAACAACTCCTCTGATGTCGGTCAGTGTGTTCAAGAGTAATAGCACACTGAGTCAGTCATCCAAGTTCTGCATAGGAAACCGGTTTGATTCCAATGTTGCAGTACATGCATGAATTCGTTGTCTTAAGAGTGTACGAGATGTAGTAACAGTCATTCTTTTAGATGGAATCCAGCAATCCGGAGTGAAAGTGAGGATTATGTTGTTGTTGTGGATGCAACGTTCATTGAACAGACGATGAATTTTCCAGCTGGCATGCTTCTTCGTTAGTTTAATTTGAATGGTGATCAGGTTTAGAACATTTGAACTAAAACTGATTCTTAAGTTAAATATACTGCGCATCATATGGTAATATTTAGCTGAGTCGAAAGATAAACTGAATCAATTATCCGTTTGCATGTCTTATTCGTTGGCTTGAAAGTATACCTGTGGAAACCGAAACGTCGGAATTAAAAATATCAAATTTCCCAACATTGATGTGTTATTGACTTTTCAATTCATTTAAATATCAGCGCATGGCGCATACTATATTCAACCTCATCAGAATCATTGATAGTTCAGATATACCAGACACTTAGTTTATCTGACCTGATTACCATTTCACATTTATTTTGTTGTAGTCATCCTGACAAGAAAACACAGAAATCAGATCTTGTTAAATAATTTTTCCTTTCCTTGTTTTTAGTGGATACCTTCGAACAAGTCAAACAATCCAAAGTCGTACTGAAACAACCGAAGTTATGGGGGTATTAAAAGGAGTGTTTTCTGACGCAACGCACTGACAACCAGCATCCAAAACTCTAGGGGGTAATTTTGAGGCGCAGTTGTGTAAATACCATAACAGTTACACTCACTCGTGAAACCAGCAGCGAGCACCACGTTGAGAATATCCGGGGGAAAGCAGGAATTGACAGTGTGAGTGTGTACTGGGTGATATTCCGGAATCCGATCGTTCAAACTTTGTCACACACAGTAATATTGTTGTGGTCAAAGTGGCCCTATATCCGAATGACTGTCCAGTCAGCCGAATTCACTGAAACCGTGCTCAGAAATCTTGAACGGTAGGTTCGACACACCGCCTTGAAGTTGAACAATATTTTGTTTAATGTACTACCATTAGGTCCTAACTTGTGTTGTCTACGATGTCGGAAGGATCAGCCTAAATTAAGGGTTCAACTGGAAAATTTGTGTAGCCACTTAGCTGTAGTAAATCCATCATCAGGTTTAAACGAAGAAATCAACTAAAATCAACGTTGGTCAATTCGTGTTATCAGTACCTGAAACGGATACCATAACCAAAGCAGCCCTCAATGAAGCAACAGTTAGCCGGCACATTCGATTGTTTGCAGGATAACGAGCGTCTTATGTATTCGAGGCTAAATCAAAAAACAAGAACAGTTTTAAAAAGGTCATAATAATCAGGATCACCTTACGATCACTATTCACGCTATCTGTTAATCATAATAGCTAGTGAACATGGTTCAGCTGGACAGGACGATCAGATCATGTATTACCGTTTTTGTCTGCAGACCTGTAAACAAAATGTTACGATATTTCTCTATTTCCTTTTTAGATTGCATCCGAAAAAGTTGCGTACCTAGCAGAGTGCGAAGATCTACGAAGCGCGATTGCTACGCTGACACGAATTTCACAGGTAACTGGACTAGGTCATTGAAATTTAGCTAGAAAGTTCAGATCAATCAACCGACAGCTGTCCAACGGCTTCATTCTGCAACAACCGAAGCAACTGTTTAGTTGCAGAAGAATGTTTGAGTAAAAATATGGTTGTCTTTATTGGTTATGTCCCTCTTTTTTTTCAAATCTGGTGCTTGTTTCTCTCTTCACAGTTGTATTGCAGTTAAGTATAAGTGCGAACCACTGAGTCACTATCTTTAATGATAAATAAGTAGATGGGATTACCCAATTCAGTTGTGCGTACAAACGTTTGTCCGTGTCCTTAAGTTGCATGATGGACGGCCAGTATAACTAGTGAATCAAAAGCGGCAAGTCGCCTGACCTATACAATTAAAACTAAGCTCAACTTCAGACTGAAAGGAGAGTTATATTAGTGGCTGCTGTAGATGAGCAGGGGATTGAATTTTTGTGCCCAAATCGTAGACAGTCAACAATAACAAAGTTCGATCATGAGGTGTTCGACTGTCGTACAAGAACTACACTGCTCTGCGAACAAGCTAAATATTCCAGAAAACACGCCAGTAAGTTAGTTCTGACTGACCTAGGATGTTACCTGAGAGCAACCCAAATCAGAGGGCCTTATGTTACCAAAGACCAGTGTTAATTCACGTGGCTGTGTGTGAACAGTTTCGCTGTGGTCAAAGTAAAACTGGCAGTTAAGTGATGAAGAACGAGTATCTAGTTCGAGCAAGCAAAGTACATATGTAGACAGAAAAAAGCAGTTCAGGTTAACGGCATCAGCACGTTTCACACGTAATAGCAGAAGCATAATTAAATCGGGTAGGGGGGGATAGGAACAGAGGATGATAAAGCAAACATCCAATGTTGAACTGCACCGCGAGCGGAGCGGTAAAAAACCATAACACTATTCGATTGAACATCTAGTGAACTTGTCGATGTCGGAGAAATGATGCTGAATGAAGCGATAGGTAATAAGCATTCAAGCTCAACCTGAACGCTACCACGTTTGTGAACATTCAACGGCTGTCGAGATGAGAAGTCACGATGGAAGGTGCAAGCGGTTCAAGAGAAAAAAAACAAGTACATCATAACGGCGCTAAGATTAGGGTGGCAGTATGATAGACTCTACCACCAATTCGCGATGATATACACCGTTTATACTGCCACGGACAGATAACTAATCGAGCGTTGACAACCGCGTTGCAGAACTGCCGACTCGTGGAAGCTGTTCATAACAGTAAGTTAGTTTCGTCCAGAGAGAGAAACAGAGTAAAGAAAAGGGAATCGGAACCAGAGCACGACGAGAAAACTCGCGACATCAATAAACAACCAATGGATCGCGACTTTTGAATCATGTCGCTTAAATATTGACGCTTTGATTGTGAAGGGTGGAGGCAGTCAGTACAGAGGGGAGTAGATTGCCAAATGAGTGGGATAAGATGATAAGGATTCCGAAGAGGACGAGAGGCTCAAAGTATCGGGTACAGTTTGGACCACGGACCACTGTCAGGCCAAGCGTTTGACTGAGACTGGAATGACGCGCAGAGCACCAGGTATAGAAGAACACAGAGATGTGCATACGTGTTTATGTACTATTATTCTGACTAAAATGACTAGATCGGCTCCGCGTAGTTAGCTGGGTAAAGGCCAGCCCGACCGTCCTTTCTCCCTTTACACCAACCTTGATCATCTGCATCTTCAAGTTTCTCAAAGATATCACCTGTCAAGCAGGAAAAGAAAGAAGAACGATGGAAAAATGCGACAGACGGACAATATTGTTGAAAAAGAAGGGACCAACTACTACCAAAAATTCAAACAGATGATGCAATAAAAATACGATCAGGCCTAGCCGATTTCGACAATCATCCACACATCTGAGTAAGCGCTGTCACAGTGACAATTTCTGATTAACAGGTAATTTCCTATATTGTCAGGCGAACCAAAAAGTAAACGAGATAACTATGGTTTGCAATGGGAGTTGAAGCTGTTTCTAGTGAGCCATTGGCCGTGAGATTCCTAAAGCAAGAACACTGATCAACCGATGTGACTGAAGTGCACGGTGGACGCATTTACATTTGCTCCAGTGATTCTGCGCTGTGTTGTGACACAATAATGGTTGCAACTAACGCGCAGATTACAAATACAGATGAGAAAAAGCGGGCAGTATATTACAGGAATTAGTAGGCATAAGCAAAGGTTTTGGGAATGAGGGTTAATCGAAGTCGCGAACATGAGCTATCAAGACAGTAGCTACTTAAAATGCAACTTGTACAGCGTGATGGCTGAACAAGAAAACGAATTTCCGTAGAGCAGTATTCGAAGGAAGAAGAAAAGTAGACAAAAAAGATGTACATTTTGCATACGCCCCTACTGAGATACAGCAGAAATGGATGTTTGCGGGCTTAATGAGGCATGCACGGAAATATTGTCCGTCACCTTTCTAATCTGGATGTGACAATTACTGTGGGGAAAAAGGAAACGCAAACGTACGACCCCACATAAGGACAACTAGACAAAAAGGCGTATAAGGGTGCACACTGAATACGCACGAAAGGGACTGTCCAACGAATATATGTGTTTGATCTAGGCAAGCAGGAAGATGACAATACAGTCTATCGCAATGTATGTGAACAATGCATGCTCTACCAGATGGAATCCGATTTGCTTTTCACGAATCCTGGTTCAAGAATTAGGCAAGCGGATAAAATATCAGGATTGTGAGCAATCTGAATATGGCAGAGACAAGCGTTCCTGTGGCTGTCATCTAAATTTTACGCCTTTTCCAATGTTGACAAGCAATAATCACAGCATATCTCTGAAATTTCCAAAATCGTCCAAATATTGTAAACAATCACTAAATCAATTCAATAACCTGAGCTCAAGGATCATTTCTGCTACAAGCGCAGTACCAAACCATAAGAATCCCGCCGTGTGCATGATTAAATTCAGAGAATGCGTTCATACACCGGACCCAAGTCATATGCTGACCAACGGGCTGACGTTTCCAGCCCAACCCAACACTCACAAACAAGTCATGATGTGACAGACGTGAGTTGGATGTCTTAAAATACGGCCAAGCCACCGAAGCTTGCCAGGCGAGATCAGTATGCTAAAGAATCGACAGAATTTATCCGTTACGAAGACACGTCGGCGAACTGCGTCATTGCAGACACAGTGCTCCCGTCGCACGTCGTTAATGCTTCGAAGAAATTGATAGTCGAATATGTATACTCTATGAACATACTCCGTGCGGATGGATTAGGCTTCGGAGCCGTACCATAGGATTACCCTCATAGCAACATTGTGCACTCGACCTTTCACAGAAAGACTGGGATCATGCTGACCCCACAGATGTAATAGGTTGGAAAATGCCCTCCGAGCCTTTGCTGTATGATTTGTGATCTCACCAGACATTCCGCCATCGCTGATACGGCTCTCAAGATACGTAAACTCCTCAACTACCTCGAACGGCTCACCACCAATGTTGAGAGCAGACCCACGGCCCTGCCGATCTTGTATTAGCACTTTATACCTACTAGGTGCAAAGGCCATATCAAACTGAAGTCTCTAGTCTGTCTAAGATGTTCTGGGCTCCTCCCTGTGAGACCTCATATGTTAGGGCGATGTCGTACGTGTACTCTATGTCTCGAGGTTGAGCGCCTGGGAACAGTTCCACCCCATCATATTCACAGTTTGTCAAGGCACACTCCAGACAGCATGAGACTGGACAACACTGTCACGCCCCACTCGAGATGATAAGGGCTGGCGATACGCTACTGGAAACCCTAATCTTGTCCGAGGTCTGACAATGAATTGCTTTCATGATGTCCTTGTACTTCTCAGACACACCCTTCCGTGGTAAACGGTTCCAGAATGCAGCCCGATCAACGGAACCAAGGACCTTGTGATGTTTAAGAAGACAACAATTGTTGGCCTTCTATATGAATGTCGTAGTCCAAGCAACTGACGAAGTGTGAAGACATGGTCGATGTACCCACGGCCAGGGCGAAACCCAACTAGCTCCTCACAGATATGCTCTTCATGCGTCTCGCTCAGTCTGCGAAGTACAATGACTGTGAGCAACTTTGACGCAATAAAAGTCAGGTTCGTATGAGATGGGAAAGCTTCCGGTGTCATTGATTTGTTCCATCTTTAAAGCACGTTGTGTCCACCAGGCCTAGCGTTACCCTCTTAGTTGTGAGCCGAGTTATACTCGCTGCAGGATGGGATATTATTTCGAGCGTCCGATAAGGTTGAAGGTTGGGTAGCGTTTGCCAAATTACGTCATATGTGGCGCCCGTATGATCTCAGTATTTTTGTAGTGGGTCTAACGTACAATAGCACTGTACCGGCAGTCCTACTGTGCAACTGCGAGACCTAGCTCAATTGTGCGAAAGTTATTTGCGACCATCGGTTTCTCTGAAGCATTAGCTGCGTCTAGTGGGGACATCGTGCCAACAATAAGGAAGTGCGTGGACGGGTACTGGAAGCCAGTGGATTCCATCGACTACTAAGCATAATGAACGTCTCTCCAGACAAACCAAAAGATAGGCGCACAAAGCGGCTTTGTTCTGCTCCAAAAACGTGTGCAACATGGTGAAAATTACAAAATATTTATACGGTGCATAGCGACCTACAAATACTTTCGAAAAATACTGTGTAGCGAACAAGCTCGTTTTCAGTGATTCATCATCAGGCTAAATACATGACATTTATATCACAGGCTAACAGGGTAAAGGGGGAACGGATGGTTAATCAGGTCAGTCAGTTCAACGTCACGCTGCAATCAAGTACCCTCTTGAACCGTGGGTTTTGGCAGGTTAACAGAGTATGGGGTTGGCCATGGCAGATCCTACGTATGAACCAAACGTTTCTGGGCGCACAGGGGTGGGTTGTGCAGGCCAATTCCAACAGCTTCAGCTGTGGAGAGAATCCTACGCCTCACTGCCTTCGACTTGATGGCTTTAACTGGATAGACTGGGCGAAATGCGTCCGTCACATTGACAGAGTGATTCGAATCCAACAGGTGCGAAAGAATGGCAACAGTATGACATTGTTGACAGATGTATTTAGCCTGATGATGAATAACTGAAAACGAGCTTGTTCGCTACATAGTATTTTTCAAGATTACACTGGGAATTTTCGCGCGATTTAAACAACCCAAATACTCTCGAATCAGAAAATCGAAGGGCGACTATCGAAAGTAATAGTTGAGGTCACTAATTCACCAATGAGCATTGTGGAATAAAGACTGGACAGGTAAAAAAGGCCAAATTTACCTCTCGACTACTCTGGACAGTTCCGCTCATTCTGATTGGATAAGATTTTCTCGAGGAAGGACGCGGTTCTGGATGGAAAAAAACGGACTCCCTAACACAAATCTCTGTGAACAATGATTTACTATATTCTTTTCACCTCTCAAAATCACTCGCATTTTTTGCTGCATATAGCCCGTAATTCCTCCAACATTTCCTCCTCATTTGCAGTGACACACTTATCACTATGAATGGATTATTCATGCGATATATATATATATATATATATATATCCACCAGCAGATGAATGTCACGCGCTCACGTGTCTGTATTACACATTGTAAACTAATCACACTTACACATGTGGCCTGAGAAATATGACGACGATTTTCGGGGCTGAGGTCGCGCATCTCGACTCGGATTACGTGTGACAAAACAGAACACGTCTTTCTTAAAAGTTCTTCATAGTATGTCATTCCGAAATCACTCGAGAAGAAGGCCGGTAAAAGGCTGAACAGATCTTAGTGATAGGTCATTATCCATCATGAAAACAATTATTAACGTCTGTATACAAGAAAGCAATCGGTCACCAATAAAATAACACGTCTTAAGAAAGTGAAGTGTAGGAAGCGTTGGGACAAACATAAAAACACTCACCAGCTACAAAAGTCAATTCATCATCTTCCTGACTAGTATAATCGTAGAGCGCTCGAACTGGCACGCCAGGGCGTCCATCATCATACGTCGCTGAAGCGTAATAATCAGCATCACTCAACTCGTCTGCGGTAGGCACCTCAGTGACTGTGGAAGGAGCAACGGGTAAGGCCGAATGCGGTGGCTCAGTGGTCTGTTCAAAACTTTTGCTTTCCGATGTCGGGGAGAAGTCATCAAAAGGAGTGGGTAGACTGAGACAATAAAAGGAAATCGATAATAACATGAGACTCAAACAGTTGAACCGTTAAAAAGTCATTCAAATATCAGGTTGGTATGATGAGTTATGATTCGACAGAGAAACTTTCGCAGACTAAACCTACCAATAGAAGCTTGAGTTCCCACATAAAACCTCAACTGGTAAGAGAACAGTGGGCACAGACACATGCGAACTTGTGACGGGACAGCTAGCTATCGGCAGATTCTGTTATTTGACTAGCAAGCGAGCGATAGATAAACAGGCATTTGAAGAGACATATCAAGGTCGCAGAGGCGTCCACTAGACACATAGCTGTTAGCCGGGATGATGATAGCTGCCCCAACAGCGTGACCATGGTCTACTGAAACGAGGGAATGGAGGGAGAAATCGAGCAACGCGATCTCGCTTGGTCAAAACAGGAACAAGAAAACTTGTTTGATAACACTCGATTGAAGCACGAGATGTGCACTAACCCATTCTATTCCTTGTCACCAGGACCTACGTAAGAACAAAAAAACAAGGCGATAGATGGAAAACAACTGCAAGGGTCAGTCAAATGAGACCGCATAGAGATGTGCTACACACAAATGTGCTCGATTACGATAGTGAATCACATCGCTAAGGCTGCACAACCATGACAAATTCATCTCAGGCTGACAGTTTCTGGAAAAATCAAGGTCATCCGTACAAGTAATTTTGATGAAACATTGCTGCATCATGTTCTGACGGTTTTCGTTTTCTTTTATCGTTACTAGCATTTGGATGAAAATTTTCGGGATAAAAGTCAACGTACGATGGGTAGGTAAACGAATGAAGAATCCCAATTTAAATTTGATGATATGACAGAAGGTTGCATTAGCACAAAAGCACAGGCAAACAAGGAGGGAATAAAAGACATCAGTAGCCAACACATCGATTGTTTACTATAGGATCAAGGGCTGTTGACTGTCAACATTAATAACAAACGGACAACTCGGAAGTATCCAGCTCATACGCGACTCAAAACGCCACATCACTGCAGAGGCTGTGTAGTGTAAGAATCGAAAACTTTAGCAGAGCTTGAGGCTATAACCACTGTAGTAAAAAAATGAGATTACGATGACTATGTAGCAAACAACAATGTCAGCGAGCCAGATTCAATGCACATTACCAACCAACCCTACTTAACGAGGGTGGTAGACGTTGCCATCGTCTGTGGACAAAACAGGGTTTGGCTTTAATACTAGCCGCCCTGATAGGAAGTACCAAATATGGTGGGTTGAACAACGAGTATGCATACACACATTTGATGGCAAACAGAAAGTAGCGAGTAAAAAATAATGAACAAGACAGGAAATTAATAGCAGAAAAGAACCACAACAGATTAAAAGTTCGGATAGAGAAAAACTGATGAACGAGTAGTTCCCGTAATTTTTCATTACGACATTACAGATGAAGATGTTATCAAGTGCAAAAAGTGAATTGACTGCAAGCAGATATCAAGACTTAAACTTTCTACCCCATATCGCGTTGGTCCACATCTCGTGCACACAGTAAACCATTGAATCTAGGTCATCAGTGAGTAGTCGGACCTCGTTAACTTCCTATAGACAATCCAGCATGACTTATTCTCAAAAGCAAAGTGGAACGAACAATGAGAGCATAGTGCCGACAGTATGCCCGTATAACTGATCGGTACAACCCTGCGTCTAAATCACCGTAAAAGTGCAAATCGGTCCACTGAAACGAATGCACCTTTATAGTCGATAAATACGACAATTGCTAGTCTACGATTCGTATGACACTGGCTCCAAAATATGGCGAAGAACGAAAAGTTAATCAATACATACTCATCCATGGCGGAGGTCTATCTGTTTTACCTAATGTTTACCTCCCGAGTTGCAGTGAGTCAACGAAAAATACTGAACCCAAATAACGATTGGGGTCAAGCTCATTTCCTTATGGTTTTCGAAGAAGTCGCAAACTTTCTTGAATATGGGAACCATTATTAAGGGATCCAAACAGACAGGGATTATCTGTCATCTACACAAGCTGAAAACACCAAGTCAAAACTGCCGTTAATACATCATCTTCTTTCGAAAATGCCGGCAGGAAATCATCCATCATTTGGGCTAAAAGACTTACGTCGACTGAGAAGTGAAATGCAACCGCGGACCTCAGTTGGATGGGTACCTCTGAATCTACCGACCAGAGAACTACACTGCAAGTTCAGAGCGACAACACGGCGGGAGCAGCAAGCTGGCTAAACCGACTCTCAAAGTGCTCCGTTCAACGCCCAACCTAAGACTTATTATGAATAAGCGTCCGTCTACCTAGTTCGTAGCTTCACCGACAGACGGACGCGCTGGACCAATAAAATGGATAGGTCTGCTAATGTTTCCTGAATCAAAAAGCGCCCTCCGCTTCAGTAAATTTCACAGCTAGCCGAGTTTCCCGATCTCCGATCAGGCTATAATACAGCTTCTCACAGATATCCCACCTAAAGTCATTATATGAAGAGCGTTCCGTGTGAGGCCTAACAACTGTAGGGGTTTCTGTGAGATTCAATGTTTGTTCAATCCACAAACCACTGTGCAGCATGCTACAGTACCTGCCTCAGGAGTGGCCTGCGAGATTTGAATACACCAACTATTAGAATATTTGGGGTGAGAACTGTTAAGCTTACATTCTAGGCTAATTTGGTACCCATTCTTTCATGATGGCATAGCCAGTTTCTCAACAGCCAGTCGCTGTTGTCGATGCCCCGCAAAAATAAGAAAGAAACGACAACGTACCAACGCATGATTCAAATCCAAGTATGTACTCCAAGAAAAACGAGTCGTGAATGGAACTCCGTCAGCCATACCTCACAGCTATGCGGTCTACCTAGGAACAGGTTTGATTCGAAGAAGGGGGACGTCAAGTATAATAGCGACGTACACGATTTTTAAACTAGTGTTGACTAGAAATAGTCTGTGCCCAACACATGGTTGCAACAGCTGCCCACCATCATCCGAGCGATGTGATGCTATCCTAAATCTGTCACCTAAACCAGCCTCGGCTTGAACAAGGTGGCTGGCCTGGATGTTTATACCTCCGGCCAGAATGACCATATTAAAACCACGTGTCGACCGAAGTAAAGCGGCCATATCCAAGTAGAAGGCATCCATGACACCGAAGTCACTACAGTCAGCTGTGGTGCGAGCAGACAACAAAAAGACTTCTGAACATTTTTCCGTTTAGAGCTAATCTTAACAGAATCTGTCAAACGGATGGCATGGAATCTACTGTTAACGAGAGTTCATTCTACTAATGCAGCTGCGGTCGTCGTACTGAGGACTATACCTACTCGTCTGATTGGAAGTGGCTGCCTTGAAGTCACCCGCAGTGTACAACCACTACTGAGCGAACAGATCGGACGATGTCAGTTCGACAAGTTAATTACTATCCTGGGTTCTAGCCTGTGAAATGCAGGAGACTGCTAAGTTCAACGAGTTTATGTGACAAAGGTCTGTTTACCTATCTGCTTCAAAGTGGTGACGTTGAAATCGCCAATACTAAGTCGCACTCTAAGCCTAAGCATGAGGTAAAAGAGACCAGTGACTGGGCGGAAAGAGATTAGACCTGCCGAGAAAATGTTACTAGTATCAGCTATTTCCGTTGTGGAAGCTGTACAGTAATTACTGGGAATGGGGTTCGGGGGGGTGGGTCTGGTCAGTTTTCAAGTCGTATATGGATTGATGGTCCAGCCCTCAATGAGTATCGCAAATGTTGACTATTAACGTTTCGGCTGGTGTGAGCTCATAACACGTGTTTGTTAAACACAGGCGTTTATCGATCATTCTAAGATCTCGTGTATTAACCTGACTCAAAATGTAATGGACAATGCAGAGACGGCATGCAATACCGAATCCGGAGGTTGGTGTCAAGCACTGAGACGGAATAGGATTCAGACTAGTCGACGTGCGAAAACGGCCTAGACAAGATTATCGGAAATGAGTGTCCAGATTGGGGCTATACGAATATGAGATCAAATGCAGAGTTAAGCATATCCCGTGTCATCAGAAAACGCTAGATTTCTGCAGTGGACTCGAGAAAATTCCAATCTTCAAAAATAATAGGCAAACAAAAGGATTGCCGTGAGACGAATGCAATTCCCAGTAGACGCATTGTCTTTGGCGAAATAAACTGAAGGATATGGTCGTAAGCTACAGTAATTGGTTGGAATTTTGTCATACATGACGGTGCGGCATTTTACAGCTGTAAGTTTACAAACTTCATTAAAACATCAGAAAACCCAAGCGAAACCGTATAAAAATACAAAATTCACAATGTGAAGCCGAAAATAAAACTTGCTATCGCCGTAAATCTAACAACACATTTCATGTTTTGCCCACATATTTCTTGCTACACATTTGTTTCGTGGTCCTGAAACAAACTCCCCTCAGATTTGTGCACATAAATAATAACGACCGACCTTTGGCACCATGAACCCCACACTACAAAAAGGGATGGAGAATTCGTCTCTACGAGCTACCACTTTATCTG
>JTDE01003569.1:20874-73524 GCA_014338405.1 Paragonimus skrjabini miyazakii
CCGGCAGTGGCGATGATATGCACTACTGACGAGCTCTAATGAGAGCGAAACTCGAGTCTAGTGCTTCTTTTCGAAAAGGGCCGACTGGAAAGTCTATGGGAATGCAACAGCTGCAATCAATTGAGGGTGATGTTCAACTTGAAAATTAACTAAATCCCCGACTACTCATCAGTGAACTAAAAGTTGAAAATTACATCACACACACAATTAACACCGATGCTTGGTAAGACATCATTGAACAATTCAAACATTTCTCATATAATAATATTTCCGTTCCACGTGCACTTAGTCAGTCAACCCCAGTTAACTAGTGGCTATATCCACCTGACAGATTACAGTTTTTTTGTAATTCTATTGTTGGTTCTCATCATTCGCTCAATAAATCTTCACGCTCTCTGTAAACTCAGACGTTGCCGTATCTTCCACAATAACAGGTACCTTATGCCTCTGGGGGATTGACGGCTTCGAAAACTCCTTTCTAATTTTATAGCTCCGTAATTTACCATTCAGCCGGAAAGTTATTACTCAGGTGCATCGTCAGCTATCAACGTAGAAATATATTTTAACATAGGCTGAAATTGCTGAAAATGGACAAACCTGACCTGTTTGATTAAATATTAGATTATTGTTCGGGAAAACCTTGTTTATGGCGACTGTGATTGATTCTAATAGAAAACTAAACGTTAGCCAAATATTAGAGGTTATTCAACGCGGTCAGATTAGCTATTTGATTACGAAGCTAAATCACTGTAGTAAATGGTGCTAAAAGTTGAACATATTGGTTTTATCCGGCCAGCTCATTAAATTCCTGAAAGCATATCCACCCTGGGTATAATTTAGTTTTCCCACGGAAAGCGCTATAAACCATCAATATTGATCCAAATACGTACGTACGTTTATAAATTCTTTAAGTCATGAAGCCACTATCATTGAGTATACATTTTGAGAGTAAAATGCACGCCCGTAGTGTGTACTTCATTTCGTTGCTGGCTACCAAAAATAGAAAAGTAAGGCTGTAAAAATACCTTCACATTTCTTTGATGATATATAAACGTTTCCTAAAAAATATACTACCAGACTGTTTTGCTTGCTGTTATTTGTATCCTATGGTTGGAACTGCACATTTTGACAACTAAAACGACGCTACCAAATGACAGCATCAATTGTGTGTGCATCAGCTTGCTGATATTTGTATCCCATTGGTGGAACTGCACATTTCCACAACGTAAACATTACTACCAAATAATATCTTAAATTGTCTGTGCTTCAACAGTATTTATGAGGTCCTTAACTATCACACGGTGTCCTGTTGCAAAATGTTGCATTGTTACTCCACCAGTCTTCTTCGAAAAGGTATGACACAATTATGACGTCATGATGCATTACTAGTAGACAGTTATAAACATGGTCTCACCTTTCGAACTGATCATCAACATACCTTCTGTGACAAAACACATTTCTAGGGATAAAACGACCACGACACTTCTGTTGCATATTCATGCACTGTCAGTGAACAGGGTGAAACAATTTTCAAAATTCTAACGGCATATGCAGACAGACGACTTCGTCACACATGAATAGTATGTGGTCCACTTACGAACACTATATGTTATGGACACACGACTGAGGCGTACCACAACATCAGTTGTAAAAGCATTCGCGCATTTCAGAATAATTAAGCATGGCTTTTGAAGTTCACGAGACTAATAGATTGCCAAGCTCGGTTTGACAACTGTGCACTGTCCCTCCTATTTTCTCACGGAATCGGTTTGACTATTGGAAGCGGTACTTGTACATCATAGAACGACTGGCTATCTGATAGAAGTCGGCCCTGAAGGGGCACGATGGGCCACGTGAGGATTTTTCATCCGGATGCATTCAGTACAATGATTACAGAAGTTGATTGCATCTCCCCGCTGTTGTGGCCACCGGAATCTGTGATTCATTGCGTCTTCCATTCTGTGTTGTTCCGCATGTCCCAACTCCTGATGCGGTCTTGACAAGACATTTCGCACAATAGCCTGTGGGAGCACGATTCGTCGGTCCATACTGCGGTCCATACTGATAGTATAGTATTTCGTTCCATATTACTAGATGAAACAAACCATCCAGATACAATGTGTTTCCCAGCTTGCCGAAGCCATCTCACTCTTGGTCGGTCTTTCCGCACCCCGCTGCAATCGTCCGCATAACAGTTTTAATTCTGGGTCAGTGCTCTGGAGGTTCATCCAGCTGTCCGAATCCACTGACTGCAGTGAAACTGACGCTACATGAATAGGCGTGCAACTAGGGCATTCCCCGTGTTGTCTGGATGGCCGTCGAGATAAAACATCAGCGGTTCCATGCTGTTTCCCTGAGCAATGAAAGCACTAGAAGTCGTATTCCTGAAGCTGTTCCTGCCAGCGTGCAACTTGACCTTCGGAATCTTTGAAATTTTGCAGCCACTGGAGAGATTGATGATCCGTTCGTACAATAGATTGTCATCCTAACAAAAACTGGTGGAAGTATTTCGTAAAATACACAAGCGACAACATCTCCTTTCTCTTCGTGCAGTAGTTGCTTTCATGCTTATTCATGGATCTGCTCCCATACGCTACAACGTTTTCTGAGCCCCATGGGCCTCGTTGGGATACCACTGCTCCTATCCCCAAATCAGTGGCGTCCGTATCTAGGATAAATAATCCTGCATCTCTCGAGATATCCTGGTATGCCAGAATGGGTGCTGTTGTGAGAGCCTTGCGCAAAGTGTCAAACGCATTCTGGCACTCATCTGACCATGCAAACCTCCTTTCTTTCTCTGTTAAACGATGTAATGGGGCAGCGACCTTTGAGAAATGGCGTACAAATCGTCGATAATATAATCAGACGGTAATTTGACGTACTCCTCATCTAATTTCAACATCCACCGTTGCAAGTCGATGGTGCACTCTGCTTTAACGAGAAGGTCAAGGCCAATTATGCCATCCAAAGGAATGGCATCAGAGACACATAACTCTTGTGGGACCGTCTTGTTCTCTATCGTCACGTTTATCCTTGAGGATCCTTTAGTTTGGAGCACCGTACCGTTTGCAGTGCGGAGTTCTCGTTGGTACGATCTGACCTCTGGACAACATTTTGAACGGACCACAGTGCACGCCGCGCCAGTATCTATTATCGTCAACGCCGAACAACCATTTAGTCTAACCGAACGAAATAACATTGACGGGCTATTCTGACATGATACACACGGCACGAACAAAACATTACTATGCGATTTACTCCATGCAGCGGTCAATCCTTGACTTGTTTGTTTGGAAAGCGGCCAGTATCCACGGGATCTCGGAAACCCGTGAGGGGTGTTGTGACCACAACGCTGAGCAGCAGACCCAAAGCGTTGATAATACATACAATCAAAGGACTGTCTATGATTGTCCGAAACATTGTTTGCCGGCTTCGATTCAGACACGCGGATAGTCATTGCCCCGAAGGTGCAGTCCAAATAGCTTCCGGTTGCGTTCGCCGAAGCCGCATAAACTCTGGCTGTACTCAAGGCCTCCTCCATTGATCTTGGCTCGTTTCAAATGAACTTCTCTCTTACTTTCACATTTTCGACTCCACTAGTGAACCGCTGTAGCATAAATGACTCTCTCTATTGAAGGGTGTTTTCTGGAAACGCCTTGAAGCTAAGCACCCGCAAGTTGTTAGCAAACTGATCAACTGACTCATCGATGAGCTGCTTTTTGTTCCAAAACGAGTTCTTTGCCAATGCGAAATTTTCTGTCGGTGGAAAAAATGCAAACAACTTCTCCCAAACTTCCTCCGACGATGAGACGACAGAAACGTTCATTGACATCAGTATCTCATGGAGGCGATCACTGAGGCAGCTGAAATTAACTGCTGTTTGGTGTTCCACTAGAACCGTCGATAAGTTAACTGAGATTTTACTCTTTCACAGTATTAAATTCGAATCTTCCTCAAAAATTGGCGGCAGACGATAATGCGATGAAATCGTGGAATATAATGTACTCTGACCTGGGCATTATCCCTTGTTCGCGTTTGTTGTTGGAAAGAGGCATTTCTAGATATATCCCACCTCCGTCACCGAATTTGTAATGCACAAGATATCGGCACAATATTCGATGCGCACGGACTCGCTGAGTCGGGAACGATAGTGTACGGTCAATGTAGGATACGCGGAGTAGTTCCAACACACAACAACCAGTCACTCAACAGAACACCGGGACAACAAGAACAACGAGCCGCGAGAACAGCATGTGTATTGTGTACGGTTGAAAACAGAAACAGGGTACAACTCTTTCATTCCATTCCGTGTTTTACATAAGTCAATTACAAACGGGGTTCGGGGAAGATTTTGACCTAATAAGTGCAATTCTTTGGTACGTGTCTTGTTCTTGTTTACTCATTGACGTGCTTGTCTGCACATCTGAAACGACAAACACAAAGGAATAGTTAGCCAACGATTATTCACTAGATCCTTGGCCTGTGCCGTTAAACAACTTTATTCTGAACATCGTGCGGGGAGTCTCACTTCCATACAAATTACTTCGTTTTTTTACTAAAACACGAATGACGTGGTGATTGGAGTCAACTGATGAACATCCACATAAGTTACACGTGCTGACTATGATAATTTGCTAGTTAGTCAGTTAATACGGTAAATGATTCAATTGTAGTTTGTGGCTGATCACGCTAGAAGTTAACCCAATTTGCCGTTACCGCGTACTTTGTGAAAGTCACACATGGTTATATTGAACAAGCTGACAACACGAAATAACAGCATTTCTCATCAGGAAAAATGCTTTGAAGACTCCACATATATATAACCAGCATATTGCTAATTGTACACAATAAGGCGATAATTACCTTTACGTATCCAATTATAAAGCAGGCTGACGTCACCTTGTATGCTATATCATAAACAGATTACAAACAGTTTAGGAATGATATTGAATTCTGCAGCATGAATGCAGTTGTATTATACAGACACGGCAAATGTAGTCATTTTCAATCAACAAATATACTGATATCATATTACTAGTTGAACACCGCTCACTGCTGATGGCACCAGTTGCATTTACATTCACCTTCCAGTCGGCAGTTTTGGAAATGAAGCGCTAGCCTTGGAAGTTTTTCATGTTAGAGCGCATCAGTAATGTCCTTGCCATGGCTGAGGTAAGAACGCCAGCTACACTTTCGTGAGGCGACCGTGTTGACCACTACCTCACTAGCCTATTATTAAGCACGACCAAATTATCATCTATTAACGCTCAACCAATTTTGCCTGTGAATAATGATCAGGTTGCCGGATCATCTCGATAGTAGACTGTTTGTGTCTTTTAACTCCAGTCAGCAACTTTGGAATGAGGAATTGCGAAACAGACCGAGACCTCCGACTTCATCGAACCTATTAGGCAATTTTTTCAGTTTAACTCTCAACTTATCCCGTAGGCACATGTGACGTTTCACGTATATTTCAGCAATGTTTGCACTTCGCATAGATGTTTCGTGAATCATCTACGTCCATGAACACAACAAGCTAATTTCATGAAAGGCTCGTATTTTGAATATTCACCAGCGTTTGCTTCAGATAGATTCTCTGATAGCAACTGAATGTACTTTAAACGTTTTTGTGGCGCCAAAATAAAGAATTACATTAATCCTCATTACACAGAGCATGATATCTCACAATAACAATTTATCAAGTTTAACCGCAAGGTTAACCAGTAGTAGGTAACTTGCCGTACAAAGCCTATGATAAATTACTGAAAACGCAATCAACCAACATGAACGTAAATTAATCCTTTTAATAAACATTTTCACTGACAGTATATTATTATTTACATAAAACGAAACGATCAATTGTAACTTTCGCCAAACAGATGTTCGAAGGTGAGTTGGCAGTATGGGAATATAATGAAGTTTACGTTGCTTGTGTAAAAGGTTCAATAACCTGATGTCTGCACATTCGTTCACGGACATACACCTACAACTATTTATCTGGTTCATATAGCTGAACCGTATTATGTTGGAGGTCGGTCAACCGTGTTTGAAAGAAAGTGACTTCCCCTTGTTTTATAACTTCAACAGATCTGCTAGTGAATGCAGTGTGATCGCTGTGCTATACTATTACATGACTTGCCTAATGATAAAAAATTTACCTTGCACACATCTCTACCCAGCATTCAATTGTAGAAGCGCTTTACGTGAAAACATACTCTGGCGAATATTCCACGACAAACGCTATTTGTGATTTTATATATCAATAACCTTGTGCAAAAATCACATCGCAAGCGTATGATTTGTTTAGACCTGATAATAATTCTTTCCTCACTTCAGATTTGTATGTTTTGAAAAATGAATTTTTATTTGTAGTGTGTACGCATAAGACGAAATTGATTGAGCACTGAACTGTATGTCGCAATTCCCACTTGTAATAATTCTGTTCATGATTTCAGAAACACCTTTTCGCTATTTCCTTAAATCGAAATAAACACATTGTGTAAACAACATAGAAAGTAGCCTTGCCTCAGAAAGAATAGACATTGAAAGCACATGTAACTGAAGAAAATTTATTGTGTCGTTCGATGTGAATTATGTAATCTACCAGTATGAATACACTTGAGGTTTGTACTTTCGAAGCAAGCATGTATTATATGACAGTCTGTGCAACCGCAATCACTTGTAACAGCGCTAATCAATTTTGAACTATTGTACAGGCGACAAAGCTAGTGAATCGAGTAATTCAGTCAAAACGTTTGTATGCCACTATCACATTCGTTACATGATTACACAAGACTTCACCGAACCAATTCTCGTGGTTGTAATGTTAAGTAAAATCTTTTGTTTTTCTAGCGCTTACAGTCTTCAAAAACTGTAAAGCTATGTGTTTGGAGGTTCAAGGAATTTGTATAACAATCTTTCTCGGAGGAAATATCCCTTTTATGACATACATATTTGCCCAGCAGGAAACACATGCACTTCAGTTTGTCGAATACTTTTGAAAAATGAGTGTAGAACGTTTTTACCTAAGACTACAGCGTCCACTGTTTACCTGAAAGGTGGGTATGTACACTTATGGGTTTTAGGATCGTAATTTGCATATGTAATTTAATCACTGGCGACCGTGTATCTGGTGTTGCAATTTGCACATTAAGCTTGTATGCGTAACTTTCTTTATGGGCCCAAACTGTATATGCTTTGTTATGCTGCAATAGTGTGGTAGCAATTTAATCTAATTCATTTTATATCAAATTGAATAATTAGATGTGTTCCTGGTTTATTATCGCGTTTCCTTTATCTCCGTGACAGCTATTTTCTGCCGATAATTGGACAACTAAACACCAATAGATAAATCAATCATCTACGAATAACAAAATCATGGGTCAAAATCTGGTTATTGAAATACACATTTTCCAGGTCGTAATATAAGTGAAGTTTGCGGCGAACATATTTCCGTATATTTTTGACTAATTTTATGTATGCTGTCGGCTGGATATAACGTTTTTGATGTGATACGTTTACTGTTTGCATTCTTACTATTGCGGGATGACATTCAAAATGCAGTTAACTCTAGTTTATAACAAAGTGAGTTATACACTGATGGTTATTTGTAAAGTCAACTCGAACAAAACGTGCAATCTGTAATCCCGTGTAAACTCTCATGAGAAAAATATGTTGAACGTGTTGATCAGTTGAAAAGAAAAAATGTTTGGTACAATTGATCGTTCATTTTTTCAGTTCTGGTAGCGATTCTGCTAACCACGCCTGTAAGATACATACCTAAAATCGGAAGAATTCTTTTAATCAAGGAACAATGAGATTGATTGTCACGTGAGTGACTAACAGAAACTTTGATGGTCGTTTGAAAATCCATTAGGAAATAGACGTGGATATACTGGCAGATACTCGTTGGAAAACTCATACTGAAGGAAGCATAACCATTTCCGCTAAAATTAAAGTGAATGAAAAAGGACGGTTTGATACAATGCGAGTCACTTTTCATCGCCATCACTATTCTGTAGACTAACTGTGCACGATGTTTTGTAAGGTTTTCAATTATCGCACATACAGTGTGTTTACTTGTTTTATATCCGAAATTATTTAGATGATTACAACTTTACATGATGTTTACTTAAATGTTTCTACATCCATTTAATGTATTCTCCATGACAGCAAAACGGATTTCCGATTCCCAGCCGCTCGAGTGTTTCAACCTGATGCAGCAAACGGAATCACTTTTATTTACACATAGAGTTGTCATATGTTCTATGTTAAACGGGATAAACTGAAAAACTTAGTATCAGTTAACAGCTGGAAAGGCCAAAGAAAATGGAAATACTGCACACATGCTCAACTTCTAAATGTTTTCTTTTCCTAAGATTGTTGGAAGGAATATGTGTTTAATGTTCCGCACAAATTTACTATCCAGAAGATAGAATTAACATTTATTCATAGAAAATACTAAACTTTCTTATTGTCAGATTGCCAAATACGATATCAGGTTTGTTGAGAAGCTTCCGACTGTGGTTATCGCTGTAGGTGAACTGACACCGCATTCAACAGCACTATCTGCTATTCAATAAACTTGATTTTGCAACAAATCTAACGTTAATTCTAGTTTAACTAAGAATTTTAGACGGAATACAACGGTGTCATATTTCTTTACAACGGATCTGCATGTTATTCTATTCACATTTTCATGTGTGAAGGGCAGTTGGAACGCCTCAAACAGAGTGCACCCTGTTTTGACTAATGGCAATGGACACCGAGTTGAAGTCACATTCGCCAGATTTTATCCATAAACCGTTTTTCAATGGCAAACGACTAAAGGCTTCATGCTCGATGATTCACACAAGAATGTGTGAATGAAGGTTAAGACGTTTTTCAAATGCAATACAAAATACATAATTACATCACTGTGGAACAAAAGTATTTTGTCATAGTCAGATTCATTCAATGTATGACACTGTAATACCTTCCGGCAGGAAATAAAATGACAAAATGATCAAGTGTAATAAAACATACAATCTCTAAAAGTTTATGGTTACCTAGTTGCATTTCATTAGTTGCCCATGATCTCGTCTTCTCATTCTATGATATGTCTCTGTTCGATAAATGCAAACATCTCATAAGCAGTGTCTAAAGTCTTCCATTTACAATCACTTAGCATTAATGTTATTTTTAAACCGGGTTTCAATATCGGCAGAATTACTCACTAGCAACGGTGACGTACTGAAAACAAAACATTCAACTAGAAGTATCCAATTAACCAGGTGGTCGAAATTCAATTTTAAATGGTCGTCATAATTACCGACTTAAGTTGGATTTGTCGGTCATTGAGTTAAACTGACTAAACATAGACTACTTGAGACTTTTCAGTAGGACGTTCAGAAAAGCAAAATAAGTAAACATGCTTCCAAGGATAATAATGTCTCAGGTATGAAAAGCGCTATGTGAAAATTTATGAATGTTCGTGTGTCAGTTTTATCGAGCTCAGTGAAAAGACATTTCGGGAATGGTTTCACTATAATTTCCAGAATAACCGGTTTTTTCAAAAAGATGTACGAAGGTGACAAACAGTTGCCTGTGCTAGTTCTTTCTGAAGCGCATACCCTCACGCATGTTCCATGAAAACGAAAAGCTTACAACTGACCAGCTACAAACGACAGCAAAAATGACTGTTTGAGTGTACATAATTATGTAGACCTGGACCGGACGTTGACCCGATGTTACATGAGACAGTCAGAGTCAAACATTTCTGTGACTAGAGCGGTTGTGATTGATCCGTAGTCAAGACATTTGCAGAGGATAGATTTGAGTGAATTTCTGCCGAGAACATAAACTGGAATTACGTATTCGGGTCGTATTTCACTGGGCTGTGACCGCAATGCGCTGACGCACTGACGTAGTTCGTGTGATGGCAACTCTGTGCAAGACCCGGTATTGTTTGGCGACGTCTATGCGACAGTTACTTCGACGAAATGTTCAACAATAGAGCTCTTAAGTTATGTGCTGGAAGTCATTTCAATTCAGCTTGGAGGATATTTCTTTGTCATATTCCATAAGCGACTCGACGTATGGCCAGTATACTTCATAATGTAAAGTCAGCTTGAAAACGAACGCCGGCGTATTCATTGATCGTGGAATGTTAGTCCGTTTTTCTGTTTCAATCCTGTAACGTGTAACGAAACAGCTTTTTTTAGTTGTCACCTAATAGTATACGTCTAAACGAGCATTGCAAAGGAGGCATTATAACCATTGCTGTTCGGGCGTTACCGGTACGGAAATCGGGATCCCATATCTGAAGCAGCCAATTGCCCATGACAACCATTTTTTTCTCCGCAAGTTTGGAACGACTACAGCTCCAGTTGCACCGTATCACAGGGAAAATTCTTCCATGGTCTAGTTGCCAAGCCTTCAGCCACACTCCACTTTTGTTTGGCGGAAACAAAACGGTCAAATTTAGTTTACTCATCTGTTTTTGTGTGGTTTTTGTCATGGCGAAACTAAACCTTGACGTGATGTGACCTGTCGTCAATCTCGATGACCTATCATGCCAAACTGAATGGTGTAGCCACCACAACGACGGAATCATGCATACCAGGTACGTACATTTGTGAAATACCATAGTCTTATGGTCCTCCATATTGGGGGTTGGGAGAAGATGGGCAACTTCTCCCGAAATAGGTACCACGTATGATACATTGTCACTCGCCCACTGCATTGTGATACAGGCTTTTGATACAAAGGCTTCGGTTGAGAACCTTCATCCTTCTCTTGTCTAGGTCGAGGTGTCCAGGCCGCACCTCAACCCACACACAGCCATGGTTAGTCACAACCCTGTTACTTCCATACTTTATTGGAAGTTTGGCAGTATAAACCTGGTCCTTCTATCTACTGCATACAAATTAGTGGACAGGCGAAAACATAGTGGAGGTGCCCATTTTTCTGCTGCCCTGTCAAATTCAACCCACAGGCCTCTTCGGACCCCACTTCTGGTGATTACTCAGCAAACTCCACCGTAAATATAACTATTCATAATAACACTGTACCAACAAGTCCCATTTCTTAGCACCCACTTAAAGACCTCCCTCGTCCTGTTGTGTTTCAAAGCTGAGAATCAAGGACAGCAGTCAAAGTGAGAACCTGTCAGCGCCCACACTACCTACGCGATACTGGTTACAAACTTTAATTACTGCAAGGCCGCCACTATCGGTGAAGCTGGTGTGACTAGGGTCCGCAACACGACGACCGCAGCCACACTGGTAGATTTGATTCCTGTTAACATGAGACTGCGCCGTATGCTTGACAAATTCCTGTAAGGCCAGTTTTGGACACAAAACTCTCAGGTGTTTCAAATTTTTTTACTGTTTATGCCCCATTTGACTGTAACGACGCTGGCGTCAAGGGCGCTTTTTATTCCAATCTTGCCGCTCTCTGCCGGTCGACAAATGTTTCTGATATAGTAATTCTGGCCAGCGATATGAACGCCCAGGCTGGTCGCCTTGGTGAAGCCGGGTGTTGTCTTTGTGACAGGTTTGAGATAGCATCAGAACACTGGGGTAATGGCGGGTGACTGTTACAGTTTTGCGCTGATCAGAAACTATTACTAGCCAGCAGTAGTTTCAGGCATCGTGCGCATCATTGTCATACATTACGCCCACATTCTCCGAAACATGCCTGGTCTCAAAGGGATCACATAGTTATGGGTACCGAAGTTTGATTCAGGACTGTCGTTCTTATTGGAGTACATATTTTGATTGAGATCATTCTTTGGTAAACTGTCATTTCGCTGATCAACAACTTCACCAACAACATCGGTTAGCTGTTCAGAAACTGGTCATACCGTTGATGAAGCATGTTTACAAAACCATCCTAGAAAGCGGGCTTAGAAGCTCTCACTCTGCAGATCCTAATAGTTTCTGGACACACATCTAACAGGTCATTTTTTGAAGCAAATTATGTAGCGTACGTCACAGGGATGTTCAGGATAAATAAACATTAAATCTCAGAAAAATCCCTAGAGTTGTTGGAAACCAGATAGTATATTGCTTCTGGCAGTTCACATGACAAGCCTAGAAGAAATATCGGTAGCAAATTGATGCCTAGCCTAAACGCTAATCTTGAGGCTTGGTTAATAGCGAACGTTAAAGAAATGGGGATGACTTTTATCTCAGAAATCACCACGACACTCATCAAGCTTGTCCGTGCTACTGACTGGATATCAGAGAGACAGCGGGTCAACTCCTCTTTAGTAAGTCTAGATAGCTATAGCAGTGTGAGGAATACTCTGAGGTTCAATTAAGCTGGCACCCTGTTTTTACTGTGTTGTCGTCAAAAGCTTATAATGTAGCACGCTGTTGGGTAAATTCGGAACCACTTGCTGAAACTGAGGTCTGTAATTGCATTTCGGCCTGGGACTGTAACAGGGTTGCTGGCCTGGATGACCTTGTGCCGGAACTTTTCAGAGAAGTTAGGGAGGTGTCAGTAGTGACTCAGTTGTTTCAAACTGTATGGACGACCCCAGAGAACCATTAAAGGCTCTTGCAAAATCAGGTTGGCCCCAGTCATTATTAGGGTTCTAAAATCCTTCATACTTCGTCCACTCACTACAGTTCTGGAGTTAAACATTAGAGAAGAACAGGCAGGGTTTCGTCCTGGCCGGGGATGTGTAGATCACATTTTCAATTTTCGTGAAATTTTGGAGCAGCATCATGTGTACTATCGGCCAACAATAACGACGTTTCTCCACTGTTAAAGTGCGTTTCATTCAGCGGATCGTTGTACACTATTGAACTCACTCCAACAAAGAGGTGTACCGACTAAATACGTGAACGCACTGTCGGCGCTTCATTCCCATACTTTAGATCAGGTTGGGGTTTATGATGAAAGGTTCGACAGTTTTAGTACAAGGAACGGTGTTAAGGCTGTTCACTTTCACCAGTTTAATGTAACTTTGGGATGCACGATATAATATAAGACTTTTTGCAGAAGTTACAAGATGCTGGTGTGGAACTCCTGTTCAGAGGTAGATTGACTAATCTTGATTGGGCTGGTGATAAAGGGTTGCTGCTTGGCAATTTTGAAGCAGCACAGACAACATTGGACGCTATTTCACGTTTTGCCAAATGCCTCTGGATATGATTTTCTGCCTCAAAGTGCGAAGTACCCCTGCGAAGTAGCTTTGATTACGTATAGTTAATGCTGGAAAATGAGGTTAGGGAGATTGACGACCCGTTGTGTAATTGGGGAGCTGCATCATCGGCGGCGGAGGTGGGGTAATGAAATGATCCTCAAGGCTAACGGAGCATTCTCCAATATGGGACACCTCTGGCAACAAAGATTTATCTTTCTGAGGCTGCGAGGTCGCAGATATAGGGTAACATTGATGATTGAATTAATTTTTGACGATGAAACTTGGTCGTCCCGGGTAGTAGACGTGAACTGTCTTCAAATATTTGACCACCGATGTCTGCGTTCGGTCGATCGCACCGGGTGGCACAACGAGTGAGCAAAACATAAGTTATGAACGGTTTAGTTGGTGGTGATTGTCAGACGAATTCTTTTGTTCAGTCCTTATATTTGCACAAACCTATGTGGTTAGTTCACGCGAGAGACGAAATAATGGAAGATGGTCTCACGTTTGCCAAACACAAGCATATCTGATGCAGAACCTCAATAAAACCGTCATCCTTCAGTATGCCCGGTGAACGCTTGACTTAACTTCTATTTCAAGGGATATCGAAAATTATCTAATGTGTGCCTGTCTATCATAATGTAAATTCTTATACGTCTGACGGTTTGTGATAGATTTTCCAATAGTCTTGGTCAGTATTTCACTACGTGTCAACATAGAAATATTTTTAGTATATAAGGAAACGCACATAATCTTGATAATTGTAATGCTCGAAAGAATTATATTGTTTGCACCCACAAAGTAAGTACAAACTTCATTAATTCGTTCGTGCAGTCGTTACCGCTGGAAGTCTGAGCATCGTTGACATCATTTAGTCAGTTTGAACTAACCTTCCCGCTTTACTTTAACCCACACTCCATTTGGTAAATCAGGATCGTTTAGTTCGCTTACACCCCTCTTTCAAGGCAAATTTGCCAACACCTCACGCACTCATCCACATTTGTTAGACATAACCTCATGATAAATAACGGAATCGTTCACCTCGGCCTGAAGCTTATCATAATGTTACCGCAACTTATCCACAAGTTAAGATTCAGTTTTGTAATATACACAACCTGAATTAATGCAAGTAGTCTAAACCATTGAGTCCTTTTTAACCATTTGAATAGAATAGTCAGAAAACACAAATTGGTTGAGAGTTGCAATGTCTAACATGTCAATGAGTGACACTCAGCGAGGACGAAACGCCGCTTCATTCATTGCGAGGCACTTATCGACAACAGATAACATTGTCAACATCGCATCTTTATTTAAGATTTTGATGAACGCTCACAACTCACAACTTCTCAAGTATATTGAAGCTACATCGATCAGCCGTCAACAACCGGTCCTATGTGCACAAAACAACTGACTAGCAACCGTTTTTTACGGTGGGTTTGACCGTGACAGCCAATCACGATCCAGCCTGATTTGTAATGATGACCGTTTCATTTAAGTCTTGCTTGGTTTTGTTTTCATGCTGGTCACACGTTTACGATTGACAAGAGTGTGTGAAATGAAATCATATCGCAATTTGTGTCTTCCGACTAATCTAATGCAGTTAGGTTTGTTCTTTTTAGCTTCGAAATAAAACCGAGGAGGCACCCATCAGTCGAGTGCAGTTTACTACGAAGTGTTTGGGAGTAAATTATTGCTTATCATACAAGGTTCTTGGAACCCCCCTTTCTCAAGACAGTTCCACCCAAGCTGGGTACCCCGGTGAAGCTTAGTTCATATTTTACATATTAGGTTGCACAACTCAGACCCATTCTGTTGGTTGAACGAATAATTCGTCGATCTTCAAAATAACATCTTTTTTCAACAGTCCTTTTTGCTCGTTATTGTGTGAAACGAGTTAGAAGCAAGTACATATGCAATGTATTCTTATAATGTGTTGCATAAGCTTTCTGGAAAAGTCGAAAAGCACATGGCATGCCGTTTGATTAGAGCATCAAACCGTGGAATATGTTGCATATATTGCTTGTCCCCTTCCCGTTTAATTTCTGCCGTCTGAGTATAGTGCTCGCTGAACGTGAAGTATAGGCCAACTGAAAAGCACCATCAGTTATGCTCAGAAGTCAGCATTCAGTTGACAAACCTCACGGTTCTGTAACTCTCGAGTGATAGTTCAGCAGAAATCCTGATGTGATTGGGCAGAAAATGTTTATGTATCATTTCGGGCAATCTGCAGCTGTATGCGGTGTACCAATTCGAAGTAGGTGCGGAATAAGTTCTCGCGTTTGAGGTAGACGAACAACTAGGACGCGTGTCAAAAATGGTTCCGCCTGCCATAATTTCGTTCAATATTTTCAGAACAGTTTCACGACAACCAATGTCTACCAAAGCGAGCCATGTAAAGAACTGTTTAAACTTGAGCTATGGGATGTTAACATGATATTTTTGACATGCGCAGATGATTCGACTCATTGAAATGTTATTGGTCACGGAAAACAAGCGACGAATGTGAATAACTGATAAATATGAGGACATTCAAGATCAAAGTGTCTGAATGAGTTATCACAAACAGCAAAGTTAACATGTGAGAGACGACCTTAGCTTTCTTGACGATCAATGTGGTGTTTCTATTAATGCGGTTGTTCTCTAGTTTACAGATTCCGTCCTGTTGCGATCATTTCAGATGCGATAATTGCAGGCAGAAAAGTGTTTTAATATGATATATTTGCATAATGTCTTGTATTCAACAAAACATCTTAGCATATGTAACAAGCTACGGTGCTTGACAATCACCACTTTGAGTTCACCGGCGGTATTGTTATCGATGGCAACTGAGGTACCCCTTTGGGATTTAATAACGATCATTATATGCGCAAACGCGAAACCTTCAACCATTTCCAGATTAGCAGTGGTTAACCTATATTTTTTGCACAGCAGCTAAATCGCAGGCACATTTTGGTGCGCTTGGCTGGGGCACTGCACAGTAGTTTCTCGTTTATACGTCAGTTGAATCTGACGTTTAAACCTGTACATATCTTCTGTTGTTCTCGTTGGAATACGACAATAATCCCCTTGTAACTGTCCATTCATTTTCACTTAAAATGCGCCCTGAGTGGATGTCTTGGAACTGCGCAGTTAGTTCGTGCGTCGCCTTTCTATACGGACCTGGTTGGTATGCCGTAACGCATTCATTGACAATCTCAGTGATATCACCGTCAGTATATCATCTACTTCCAGTTTCACGTCTTTCCATTGGGCTTTGAGATGTAGTCTAACAAAGCTGCATACAGCAGAATATAAGTTCACCTTAAACAGTATGCGTCAACTGAGGAATTTCTCATCAGTGCTCCCTTCTGGTGCGTTGACGTTAAGTCTGGTCAGCATATATAGCTAGCCCGCTATGGTATTCCTCAGCTTAGACAGTCTATGTGAAACTCGACGGCATGTAAATCCCACAATGTCATCCTTGATTTGGCATCCGTGACGGTATTATAAAAATGAAACAAAAAATGGTTGAACGGAACGTGAGTTTCAGTAGGATCATAAGGGAGCCGGAGATGTCCAAATTTAACTATAAGTAGAATTTGAGAGGACCGTGTCAGTACTGACTTACACAAATAATATGAGGACGTCAACCACAGAAGTGTGAGAGTTAGTAATTAGAGCTTGTGAACCGTTTCTTTGTCAGCAGTTACGCAGTGATTATTTCCATTTTTCAAACGGTACGTAGATGCCAGCTCTGTGCTGTTCATGAGACCGTCATCATGAACAGTGTTACGACAGCTCCACCCAATGATTCAGACCGAGACGGCCAAGTATTTATTTGTTTTTCGACATGATATTTTAGGAAAGCATTGCTAACTACGTTGAAGAGTATGCAGGATACAGACATTACATTCACTGTGACGATTTAGTTTTGTTAACTCAGACGAGAAACCTAGAACGTTAAAGATCTGTATCCCTCACACTCTATAAACTGAGGCTAGCTTTGCACAATTGGTATTGTCGCAAAACAGATACTTAGTGCGTTTTCTTTCCAGAGTAACGCGATTGGTCGGGCTGTAATTTGGGTCATCTTTGCGAATTGTATGTCCATCACTTTTCTTCTGTTTCACTTAAAAGTACGCAACTAAAGGTTCTATCATTAGGACCGAAATGTAGCATTCCACGTTGCTATTCTGATCAGCTGGATCTGGAAGTTCAGTTTATGAAGTTCCATTGCCAAACTAGTCAAATATTTGCTACCTCAAAAGACACACTCTAACATTTCATTGCTGCTCTGGGTATTCTGTGTTATCAATGTCAACGTGATCACATGTATTATAAAGGATCAGTAACTAGTGCATATCATGAAGCCTCACATGCACTTCGGAATCGACAGGATATACTAAAAACACGGCCGGACAAAGGTGGGGAAATTCTGTAGCTTGACAAATCAGATCATGTAAATGAAATGCAAGCCATTCTTGCAGGTACTACCAACTTTAGCGGAATACTAAAGAAAAGAAAACATTGATAATTGCGATACATATAACTAGTAGTCTGAAACGACTGTAAAACCAAAAAGTCACAACAACTGCGGAACATGAACTTATGTGGCCCACAGTTACTATTGTTCTTCACCTCTATGGACTGCTAAAAATTAATAAACCCAACAGCCTCCTATACTCTAGTTTGGACATGAAGGTTTCACCTTATCACGCCTTAGCACAACGGATTGCCAATATTCTGAAGCCAGTTCGGAGGAAAATTTGTGTTCAGAGTTTGCGAGATACTTTCGAACTCACGAATACAGTTCGCGACAATCGCACCGACAATAAAATCATGTGTTCTCTTGTCAAAGCCTCTATGCTCACTAATATGCCACTAGTAGAAACAACAGATTACTTAAGCAATTTTACTGAAACCAACATAATTCTGATCGGCTTGCCATCGGCGCGTTTAAAAGAATTGGTTTATTAATTCAACCACAACGTGCGATGCAGTCAAGCAAGCTGGAACTTAAGTCAGCTTCTATGAATTAGAAGTTTGTTTTCAATAATTTCCCTTTCGAAAGACACCCTTAGCCGAAATTCTCTCGAAGAAGCTCTAATGCCATTCGAGGCCACACTCCATATAGGTCAGTTGCTGTTTAATGAGACACCACCTTGTTATGACTTTTGAAAATAACTTACAGTTAATCTCTGTTGGTGAACGATCGTCTCTGAGTGAGTCACATTACGTGGTTATTGATCTTCCTCTTCGTGTTTACTGTAGACATCGTCATTAGAAGTTAACTAGTTGCCCTGGGTGGGAATTGAAACTACGGCAGACTGCGGAAGATACGTCTTACAACAGACGTTGGTATGTGTTTCATCCTTGTATTCGTGTGCAGTGTTACCAATTGGCAAGTTATCTGAACTTTGTGTGAACGTTTCTTGTCGTTGGAAGTCCGTTTTGTGGATGCCGCTAGATTATAATCACATCACCTTAAAAAAAACATTGTCATGAAAGTAAGTTCATACAAAAGGAAGATATGGTGGAATTGCTTTCACGAATAACAAAATATGAACTTTGTAAATTTGCTGAAGTTCGCACTCAGGCACTGATCGATAGCAAGAGCTGCCCCAACGTGTGAGAGGTAAGTACTGTCCACTGCTATATACAAAACTATTGTTCTATCCCCTTGAATAGTTGGACGGTTAATTGGAAATTTCACCAAACGTTCTCTCATATTCCTTATGTGATCCGTTCTAGTTAGCTAGCATTTTCTACCAAAGCATAGCTGTTAGTAATGCAATGTTGCAACTTAAAGCTGGCAAAGCAGAAATATGTGATTGACTGTATTCAGTCCTTATAGAAGAGTGTATATATATATATATATTGGCTGATATTTTACGGAAGTATTCACAAGGCGCATAACATAACGGAAGGCTGTTGACTGTTGCGGAACGGCTGGGATCAAACCAATAAAACTGAATGACTAAACATACGCCAAAGTAGGTGGTACGCATAATGATGCGACAAACACAGGCAACATAACAAATGAGCCGAAATCCTACCTTATCCACTACAGAAGCACAAAATGGAAACAGGAAACGTTGTTGACCTAGCCAAAACGTTTAACGCCCTAGTGCACAACCGGGAGTATAAATGGCTTGTACTCCCCGACAATCGACCTCCGGTCCTGTGTGTTCAAGAACTGTTGACTCGTGTGGTTTGTCTGCCTTGACACTGATGACGATTCCTGTTCTATGTGGACCCCATGGTTGGCCGTTTCTACTATAAACAATAGAAACAATCAACGTTTGGGTTTACACAAAACAAGGACTGTTATCAGTTCCGGGGCAGACAAACTGCATCAGTCAACAATTTATGCACACACAAGACCGGACGGCGAGTATTGATTAACATGGCTTCGGAGAAGACAAGCAACTTCGGATTCTGATTACGCAACAACACATGAAACGAACTGGCGGGGCCAACAACATGACCTGTTTCCTTGATGTGCTTGGCTATGGATGAGGTCGGATTTCGTCTCACTCGTTCTGTTGCCATTGCATGTTGCGTCATGACGCGCACCGATCACTTGGGCATATGTTCAGCCATTCTTTGTCGTAGGCACCGATTTGTTCAGCCGATATAGACATCACCGCAACTGCAAGTGAACTGATAGATTGCATGTGATACAGAACATTTCGGTGGGACACGATTGTGAATAGGCCGAGCGACACTCCTAGTTGTGGGCAGCAACCGCAATTCAGCCTCCGGGTATGTACGAGTTAGAGCAGACTGTAAATTTTTACTCACATGAGTTACAATATGATCGCCTTTGAAAGAAAGGATCAAAAAGACCTGCTTCTTAGGGACCATGCTTACGACAGTCTTGGTCAATCGTTTCTGACTGTGAACATCGATGAACTTCTCAGGATAGCCGCTTGCGAGCAACACTTTCTTTAATCTCTCCTCCTCTCTTTGGAAGCAGTCATCGGTGCATATCGCCCGGGTTCTATAAAACAGGATTCTCACGAGACCTCGTTCAGAAGTGATTAGTGCAAATGAAGAAAACTGCTAATACTGACCGCTCCAAGTAGCCTTACGGTGTACTGAGCGTTGTAGTAAGTCACCCTCTTTTCTAGTGAGTGAAATGTCTAGAAAAGTTAAACTATTGTTTGCTTCCTCTTCATGAGAAACAGGAAAATTAAGATGAGCAGGATAAAAAACTTTAAATGTGAAGCAAAATGAATATTACTGGTAAAAATCAAAATATCATCTACATATCGCTTATATCGGCTGGCACTATCTATCCTGCATCTCCTCACTAACGTATTCTTTGTTCGATAATGGCATCGATGACGGCCGACACATTAAACTGAGATAGAGGAGTTGGTTCGTGATTATTTATGGAAACGTCGACCAGTGCTAACACGTGTCACTCATTCTTTTGCAAGTCCATTAAAATAATGACGCTCACGTCCAATAATTCATTCATATAGTCAGTATTCACAGGTTTCGGCCGAAATTTTTTGGTTTCGGGATATTTTATGCAGCACTTGAACTGCTCCCATCGACGGCAGAACTTTCCAAAGTCATTGTACAAATGTGGCTGCCAGAAATGTGGGATGACTGCACTGTCGAATTTGTTAAGTCTAGCGTGCCCTCATTCCCCAATGGTATTCTTGGATAACATCTCTTTGTGACCCGTCAAACTGAGCTGAACTGATTTGGCCGTCGTTTGCTGTAGCGCTCAACTGTTTCCTTAAAAAAAACATTTATGCAAATTTTAAGCAACCTTCTTGATGCTTATTTAGGGAGTGCCATAACAACGAGGTTAGTTCTAGTGCTCAAAAGTAGATGGTAACATTGACGATGTGATAATTCATGATCTCTATTTTGAGTATAGTGACAGAATAACAAACCGGATTCAGTGCGTCCATGGCGTTTGCCGATAAAACTTGACAGCCCATCCATGTTGATAACTTCAGTCCACCCAGTGGACTCACCTGTTTGTTGATCAATGTGCAATACGGATCAACAATTGTGAATACCCATTTTGCAAGTCACAAAACATGCAGTTGTATCAAAACGGCGTTCATCTTCTTTCACGTTCAACAATGCAGAAACAATTCGTGGAAACAGTGGATCCGTGTTTATCACTCTGGAATCCGAACGATTAGCGGATGGTGACAAGTTACATTGTGTAAGATCAATTCTGTGTCATAGCACGATCGACTGGTATGCTTGGATGTTCAGTACAGACCTGCGGGAAAACGTTGTTCGGACAAAATTCCGATATATTGGTAAAAAGTGGATAGCTTCTTTTCCGCTTTCCGCCTGACACACTCACACAGAACAGGTAAATAGCCTGCAGAAACCTAGGAATCCGGTTATACGTATTGTATTTCAATTCACGTGGTTACTCCACGAGAGCTGTTGGCAAACTGCATCAAAGATAAGTTAAACTGGAAGTCACAAATAATTAACGTTACCCGGGAGTCGTATAATAATTGGACGTTCAAATCATATTCACCTACGTGAAGTGGATATATTCGATGATAAAGCCGAATCATGAAACAAGGATCAGGAGATGAAAGTTGCAGGCCATAACTCAAGGTGATATATAAAAGTGGTCGTGGCAGGATACTCAAAATACGCACCAAATATAGGTGATAGTTTTCGTTGAAGATTATAATACTTGCCGAGCAAGTTACTGGGCGTCTGTGTTTCAAATTATAAGAACAACAAGAAAGCAAACGTTGCGAAATTTTAACATTTCCATTTATTCCGTCAGCCATGTATAATTACAAACAACATACGTACTTAGTGCATTCATGGTCAGGGTATCTGATGCTGTGCCAGAAGGACAGCATTAGCTAATAAATTGTGCAAACAGCACTGAAGGTTATTGTATTAATAGTAATTAACTTACGACAGGAATTTCGGGGGTGGAGGCCTTAGCCACAAAGTGAGCGGTTCAATCGGTTAGATTTTGTGACTTGTCTATTGAATGTGCCTCCAATTTGGTGATGACTGTTTTACCCTCAGCTGCTCGTTTGGGTTTTTGTGTACATTCACGATTGCCGCGTTAAAGCAAACTTCAGGATACCATTGAGGATTAGTTACACAACCATCAAAATGGGTTTAATTCCTTTGGCTATGGAAAGGGATATTGAATACAAGAATCTACAATGAATTACGCGACAGACTGGTATTAGTTTTTGGACAATGCAATTAACAATTTTTGAAGTCACGTGTCCCTTCTTGCAAAAATAAGATCGATTAAATGCAAACGCTTGTGATGAACTAAAATTTGATGCAATGATCATAAAATACTTGCTTATTTCATGAACCGCTCACGAACAGCTTAAATTGTGGCGGTTTATCGACAGAATTATCAGCCAGAATCAGCAGACTGGTCAGAATGATACAAGAAAGTAAATGTTATATGAGGTGAATTATGGGTACCTTGTAGCTCTGGAATTCACTTTTGTGGAATGTAGACAGATCGTTGCCAGAACAACTGCAAACTGAGCACATTAACTGTGAAAAGGCAGGACAAATATGTAGGGTTTATAGACGAAATTTATAGTAATAAATTATTGTGCGCTGCGACTGAACATATGGAACAATCTCCAAACTAACATATCGATTACGTTTTTCACACTTGCATGCATCTTATCATTATCTTTGTTTAAATCCACTACGTTGGTTGCCTAAAATTTCCAGCCGCTTAAATTTCAGAAATCCTATTGCTAGCGTGTTAATTGCAAACTTTGGGAGTCAATGCTACGTCATGCTTCATGGTAAAGTACTGTGAACATTTTAAAAGCAGTTTTGAACGAACCGCGGTACTTATGTCTTCGCCAGATGACTTGCGATAGATTCGATTGCGGGTGTTTTTGTCTTCGCGGGCATATGTTAGGGAGAAAACATTAAACACTCGTTGGTTTTAACCCACTTAGAGGTTTCATGTTTCTCTGCTTAGCCGGTTTCTCAAAGTCATCCAGCACAACCGCCCGAACGCATCAAGTACACTGTGCCCTTGTCTCATAAAAATTTAGTTAGAGGTTAAAAAGTTTGACATTTCTATTAAGAACTGTGGGTTAAAAAAATGTTTAGCCATGTCGTATTGGTAAGTCTATTACCGCGGTATCCAAGTGTGTACTGGATATCAACACAGGTAAGACATTTTCTATCTTTCAGCCTTCTCCGAGCGGAGGTGCTGTCCGTACACCTCCACCTCAAATCCGTGTTAATGGAAATGTTTTCGACGGCCGCAGAGATTTCTGCAACTTGCGCAGCAATCTGTCCACCGACCTGTCCGTGGACCGTCAGTTTAAAGCTCGTGCGGCAAAGGCCAGTACTGTATTCGGACTTCTTGAAAGACGTGTTTGGAAGAACCACAGCCTGAAGCCGAGCACTAAGCTCTTCGTCTACCGCTCAATGGTGCTGTCTATACTGATGTACGGCAGTGAAACGTGGACATCGTATCAGCGGAACGTGCGCTATCTAAACCACTTTCATTTACAATGTCTAAGACGCATCTTGGGTATTCGGTGGTTGGACATGGTTCCGAACACTGGGTACTGCGGCGAGCGGACATGAACGGGATGGAAGCCTTGCTTATGTTGAATCCGCTTCGTTGGTTGGGTCACATCAGTCGGATGGAAAATGACCGTATCCCGGAACAAGTGCTGTATGGACAACGGGGATCACGTAAGCGAAATCCTGATGGTCAGAATCTGAGATACCAGGATGCTGTGCATGTAAGTATTTCATTTTGTAAAATTGATTTTGGATGTTGTGAAGACAGCGTTGAACCGGACTGCCCGGAGGAATACGATTCGGACGGGCGTCCGCGAGTTCGGCGAGCAGTTATTGTGCGGTCGTGAACGAAAGCGCGCGGTACGCAACGGAACCATCGGTGCCATAGGTCGTGGTGAAATGATTATTTGGCGCTGCGATGTGTGCCGCCGCGAATGCGTTGGCCGTTTGGGATTAATTGGTCACCAACGTACTCATAGTGCACCGTCGGCGAGGAGACAACGAGTACGTTAGGCTCAACTAGGTCATATCAGCATATACATTCCATTTTTGTTAATGATTGCATCGACCAAGACCATGGTCGTTTGGCAACTATTCCGCTCCTCTTTTCAGATACTTGGGTGTCTGGGATCTTCTACCCACTGTTTTCTTGAGCTTTTTGGATGTATTGAATGATGAATCGTCTGTTTGATCTTTTCGTAGTTCAACTTTGTTTTTTGTTTTTCAACTTTATCCTCTCCAGAATGTACTAGCATGCACTCGTATACTGAAATCCTTCTTGTATTAAACCTCATATATCTTTCTTCCTAGTTTAGATCTTGTCATTGCAGTCTCTATGTCTGTTTATTTTCCGAGAGATAAGGGTTTCCTTTTCGTACTAGCCATTCAATTGGCTAACCAGCATTGGCCGAATGGACACAAAAGCCTCACTCACACACCTACTGGTCTTATTCCCTTGGGTTTACACAGGATACGTGGTGTGTGAGTGGAACCGCAAGTGGTGCAGCGCAAGCCACTTGGGGCGAAGGTTTAACGCGCAGGCGTCCTTTGACCTCGGTCACTGTGACAGGCTAATCCGCTTCGGATGCCGCCAACCATTACAGAAGAAAACATGGTGTTCGCTCTCGTTTGAAAACAAAAGATTTTAAAATCTGCACATATGAGTTGCATGTCATTGCAGAACGCAGCGTTATCAGGAGACTTTTGGAGGCGGAAGTCTGGTTGAGTACGATCCAATTAAACAACCTCAGATTCGGTTTTGCTAATCCGTTTCAACATCGTTTCCAATGGTTCTGTTCGCACGTCTTTGTATGACACAATTTCGCGTAGGTGTGTTTGAAATAATGACAAATTCTGGTTGATGCTGTCAACAATAACCTTGGTGGCGTTTGAACTTGATGAATTAAAGGCGGATTAGCTGTAAATTACTTTTCAGAGATTGAAACGGAAAGATACTTATTGTTATTCCAGAGATTTATTTATAGGTATACCGAATTTTCTGCGTTCATCAGTATAAGAAGATCGTCACTAAGGCTCCCAGGTATTCTATCTCTATCAGATTATCGACTCGAACCAGTGAGTCGCAAGTCTCACCAATTGTTTGCCACTCCAGATGTATCTAGAAAATCGGCCTCATAATTTTGATCAGGCACTGCCAACAGACACAACTTACTTGATACAGATTTGTTTGTTAGTAACCAGTTACAAGCTGAAAGCAACATAAATCGTTTCACCCATCAACCTAGTACTGTACTCGTGTCTTGGATAGCGTTAAGTAGAATGGAAAACTGTTCATGAATCGACAGAGCCTTAGCGAGTCAACGGATTATGATTGCATCGTAGAATTGTGGGAATCCTGTATAAAATGAAACACCAGCGTCGTGGATGCGTAAGTAACGTTCGGTACGTGACCAATGTTTAACACAAGTCAATTGCATGCTGTCTCAGTCAACTGACAACACCTAGTTGCCAGATCAGCACTTTTTCGAGGCGATTGATTTTATCCTCTATGTCCTTCTTGTTCATCTGTAATTCTCAGCAAGTTCCATCCTGTTGACCGAATATGTTCAACAGAACTACTACAACACACCTCAATACTGAGTCTTCTCTACACTGGACTGCACTGTTAATTAATTTCTCTCCTCCTTTTTTTCACGGCGGAGTGCTACTTTATCGGATCCGCCGCCAAATCACCTAATGTCCCCGTGCTGTAAAAAAATAACCTGCAGATCTCCGCCGATTTATTGCTACTAATCATGCTATTGTCTCTCTCAAAAGTGAAGGGTATTTAGTGCAAACGTTACTTGGTCCTCCGTAGGTTAGAAAAGTACTGGTTTCTTCCACAGTATCCTCGTGCAAGTATCAGGTCTGCTCAGAACCCCACGAATAATTTGGACACACACGAAGCACACCCAGAATAAACTAATGTGATTCAAGCACAGTTTTCGAAGTCTCGTGACAAGGTTGCCACAGTGCGAGTTGCACCGCGCACTACGTACATCGAGACAAACGCTATTGCTTTTCAGTTCAATGGAACACCTGTACTTCTGGAGACCACACCAATGCATATTTGTTTCATTGACATTAGTACTGCTTATCTGACAAAAAAATTGGGGCCACTGGCCATTACAACTGCGCATAAATATCTTCCTAAATACCTTTGAAAACTGTGAGTTGATGCAACAACATAGCCGATCGATACAATCTTGTGGAACCTGATAACTATTCCTTCAGTCGTGTGTGAGTCCAATCCTCGCGGGCCGAAACTCCCATTTACATCATTACGCCCTTGTGTGAATGGATTTTTATATTTGTTATGTTGTGCTACCACTGGTATTATGGTTTATTTGGAATTGTGTGCGTTGAGCGCGCTCGCCTGAGCGAGATTTCAACAGAAGCGTCCAGCAATATGGTAACATTAATAATCAATGAACTCGTGAATGAGGGTGCTTTTTCAACCCCTACTTCGTGCCACCTGATCGAATAGTCGTGCGATTCACAAAGTGAACAATACACTGGACAGTTCATAGATGGCCCCAGTTGGCTCTAGCGCAACTAATTGCTCATCGCATAATTTATGTCTGGGACTCTTCTGTCGAATTATTTTAGCATCTCGCTTGAGTCAAAATCATAGTTTGATGGTAGCGTTTACTCATTCCCTCAATTTTTCTGCATCAGCTGTTTGATAACTTAACCAGCGGAAATGAACTGAATTAAACAAAATAGTGGTTACCTGATACATAATATCAGCGAATCTGCTTCTTGACAGCATCTTCAACGTAAAAATATCACACCATTAGGTTGCATTCAATGGCGTTTCGCTCTGGTCGTGTTCGGTTCAACATCTTGTCAATCACAAGGGTTCCACATGAATGTTGGCAGAGTAACTTTGAAAAATGCTGTGGATACTTTGCGCAGGGGTGCATATATTTGTTTCCGTACACAGCGATGCACTACGAGTTCCCCATGACGCATTCAGTCAGTGATGGGGAACTGGACAAGTTCAAACGTGAGGAATGTTTTACGTTGCAAAACCAGCTTACGAGGCTTGCTTCACGTGTGACATCAACGTTGACCAACTCATCGGAACTACTGAATTTGCTTAACAGCAGCGCAAATTGACTGTGCATATATATGTATACATATATATATATATACATCTTCGTCTTGGCTGAGTATTTGAGGCACCTTTGTAGCGAAGTTGGTAGGTAAGATTAATTATTGTAGAAGGCGCCAAGTTATGAGGAATATGACGGACATCTATGGCTGTTCTGTACTCATCTCAACTATCGACGTTAAGCTACTTCCACTGAACCGTTTGAGTGTTGCCTCCAAACAAATGTCCAGGATCGTACAATCCACCGCTTTGAGCCAGAGACATGTAGAATACGCATTGAAAAAATAGGCAACTATCCCAGGAATGTGCTCCAGATTGAAAGCTCCAGAGACTAAGCTGGTTTCTCTTCCAACGATCTAGACTATGTATTGACAACATGCCTAGAGAGCAGTGAGCGATTAAAAATACATTATGTGTTCACTAAACAAGTCGTGAACCGCGAGTCTCGCACTTGAGAGGTTTGTACACAGCACCTCCGTAAAATATTTGTCATAATACCTCAGTGGTATTCACATTCATATAAACATAGTTCTATCGCCAGCCACTTTGTTGTGGGTTTCCCCCGCAAGTACAAGAATGGATGACCTGCACATTTTTATCAAGACAACTTTCATATTGCTTGCAGTTTGAACATTCTCGATCCTCGAATGACTACTTACAGCCTTGTAAATTACTCACTAGTTGCAACGGAAACGAAGAAATTGGATGAAGTAAAAGATGATTTTAACTTAAACAGAACAGTAAAACATACATAAGAAAATACTTATAGTGAATGTTGCGAGTGGCGTATGGTTGTTAAAACGACAAAGATAAATGAGCTTGCACTTGCACCGGTTTGGTGCATTGGCCTCAAAGATGGAGAATATTTCCTTCTGACCATTTTCAATGATCCTTTTATCTGACTGAGCTGTCCATTTAATGGGACGCAGATTACGGCTGTTTGCATGGCCGCCACAATAATAGTTGTGAATACACACACCACGAAAACCAATATTTGGTTACCCCCCTGCCTGGGGTCGCTGCAACAAAAACAACTGCGCTTACACAGTTAAATGAAGAACAGGTTAGTGTTCACCATAATAATTGAACTAACCACGAGGGACCAGGTCTTATCAGTCCTGACCTTCATTCTGGACCTTCCCAATTTGCCCACTGCGACCGGAGTGATTTCAAAGTGTTCGGAAAAGACAATTAACCTTCTGGTTTCATAACGTGTCCTTCACCACCAGAAACGTTTGATCATCGTCAGATAGGAAAACTACGCCATGTTGATGAAGGGCTACTTGCATTGAGTGTTTTACAACCGTCTCCTGTTTGATAAATAGTCAGTGACCATGCTCCTTATTTTGATTTATTCGCTTCCCGTTGATCTTTCTCTTTCTTGCGTTGGAAATCCTTCTGGTAGTGACCATGAGTCTTCGTTGCAAACTTAGAAGCGTTCGCTTACACATGCAGACAGCACACTTGTTACATGAGTGCCAGGATTTTTGTAAGGCTTCCGAAGATCCCCTCGATGAACTGGCCTTATTTAGACAACACAGGTGAGATTTCGATGCATATCTTAACCGTAGTGGGCAAGATCGTGTCTGTCTACTTTATTTGTGCTCAATTTACGGAATGCACCCTTGTACAACTAAAATGCGTCAGTATTGGTTGTACAGCCTGCGTGCAAATCTCGTGTATTCGCAACGATACTTTCCATTCTGAACAAACAAAGAGCTCTTTGAATGACATTCGAACCAAAAGAGGCTATATGACAAGTGACACGAGTCTCAAATTGGATGCTGCCCTGATTCGAACAAAATCCGGGGCGAAATTGCGGTTGTTGCTCACAGCGAGCAGTGTAGCACGGTTGTTCATAATCACAATAAACAAATATGTCCCATTTTAAATGCAGTCTGCCAGTCTGCTCGCATTTGTAATAAACTCCGTAGCGGCGAAGATAATCGGTGGCTACAAATAAGATTACTTGAACTTGTTTCTGAGTGGTTAAACCTGACAGTCTGCAACAATAGTACGGGTAAACCGAAATAATATTCTATGTATTGCTGAGCTCATGATAAAGATAGATCACGTTATTGACCCCGCTAGCTCATTCCACCTATTACTGCACAACCGGAATCCAAAATTGTTGACGTTGTCCGAGGCAATGTTGATCGGTACTCGCCGTCCGGCTCTATATGTGTCCACGGTTTCGACATATGCTGTTTGTTCACTGTGGCATTAATGACAGTCCTCATTTCAAACAAGTCTAATCTATGGTAGGTCATGTTCTTGTAGCTGACCTATTACCGAGATACATGAGCGCTGACTGATTGTTTCCGGTATCCCACTTACCATGTCAGCTGCGCGGTTTTCCTACCTAACCTCCCGACAACCAAGGTTATAAAAGAATTTCAGTCCTCGGATAAGCATGACGTCCTGTGACCTTGACTAGAATAATATGCCCAACGTACACTTATGGTGAAGATAGTTATCGGTTTCCAACATACAATACTTCTGACAGAGACGTTCATCCTATAAGCCAAAAACTGTATCTAAGATTACAAAGCTTTTCCCATTCTACCGTGAATGTCCTCAACACGGCTACGGTTCATCAGTGCCACATTCAAACTGTGAAAGCCGAGTCTTGACTTCTCCATATCAGATACGAAAAACTTACCACTCAACAATAATTCATATAGTGCACTGGGTCCAGCCAAGATGACGGTAAGATTATTGAAGAAACGCCAGTTAGTCAGACAGAAACCCTTCATAAGCTTTACAAATAGCCGCGCCTGATTGCTTTTCTCCCTGGTGCATAGGGACAAGTTACAGTCACACTAAATTTCTGACGGGCGATTTACATTTTCTTGCCAGCGACGAGCGCTCACATGGGGTGGCAATCTCGACCGTTGGTGGTATGCTAACATCTTACGGTAGTCTGCCGGCCAGTACGCTTTGGAGACCAACGTTGCTGGCCTCGGAGCTAGTCTTTTTTTCATTTGAAACCGCGAATCCAGTCTCAAATCTCATCAACACTGGTGCAGGGATAAGTATTCAACCAACTCTGGTCTAGCGCACACACCACACACGAACTCCGCCTGTATATATTTTTCTGAAAAGGTCGAGAAATCAACCTTCCTATGGAGATTATTGCGCGCTCAACAACGACACGTTACCTGATGAGCACCCACCCCGCACATACAAGACTACATGGCTAGCTTCTAAGGCCCCCTTGTGTTCTAGAACTTCATTTTCTTCCGCAAACGTAGTCAAATTCCAGTGGCCAAGACGACAGTGTATATATAATTTGGCTTATTCGAACCAATTCCAGTGGCTTATCAATGATGACAAGGGGATCGGACATTTTCTGGCCATATATCGGCTCTCCTCTGAAGGCAAGCTCCTCCGAAGTGAATCAACGGAAACATTTCGGGGTTTCTCCTTGAACGATTTGCAACGCTTATAACTGTCAGCCGGCAACTTCGTATAAGCGGAATTTGAGTTATTAAGACATCTTCTCTATCAGCGCGGTATTTCACAACCGACCTATGAAACAATCTATTTGCAACGTCCCTTGCTCTAAAACGCCTGCTTCTTTCTGTCGATCTAACGACGTGTTTGACCTTTATCGTCGAATTACCTCGCGTTCCGCACAGCCCATGCAACTCCTAACTGATCTACTTCGTAGCAACTAAAACGGCAATGTTGAATCACCAGAAGCAGCTATCGACTCCCTCGACCTCACCAAAGAGAAGTTGACCACTTCAATGAGGTTGCACCGCTTTGACGACAGCAGACCTACCGTTACCGACAGCACTGAAAACGACTTTGTGCGAAAACAACGTCAGATGCCCCCATCCAGCCGTGCCTTCAACCTTACTGCATCGCATATTAGATACGCTGGAGAGCATCGCCCATCCCGGCGTCAGAGTAACGATGAATTTCTTTTTCTGTAAGACAATCTGGCCCGATACGCAAAAAGACCTTCTAACCTGGGCACGATCATGTTTTTCATGTAAACAAAACACCACTTTTCAGCTGTGATATCCATTGATCCCATTCTCACTCGCCCACTTCCATATAGATATTAGGAAGCCTTTGCCATATTCAAGTGGCATGCCTCATATTTTGCGGATGTTGGGTCTCTTTATGCATTGCCCAGCGACCGTCCATGTGCACGAGGTCTGCTCACATACCATAAGGTGAGCATCCGTCTAAAGTTGGGAAACATCTCGCGGATGCTCGGCTACGGTGATGGCCGATCGCTACACCCAGTTCAAACGTAGTTGCCTTACTAGAACTATGAACGCGCTCCGATGGCACCGTAAGCGCATTACTGTCTACTACCTGGCTGAAAACAAAATAATCGAACGTTTCCGTCGGCCACTGAAAGCAACTTTTGTCAACGTCAATGCAATCCATCATACAGAGACCCTGCCAGTTGTTTTTTCAACTTCGAATCCAATGTTCACGTTTCCATTGCCGAACTTCTTCACTTCCAGCCCCTGCGTTTTCATGGGGAATACTTACCGTCCGTTGTAAGCACCAATTCTACTTCAACTCAATGGCCGTTTCTATTTGCTTGACCGTCAACGTTACCATATGGTACAGAACCTGTCAAAATTGCAAACAAACAACTTCCATTCTAATGTGCAAAAGATTCTAGGAAGGTCAACCGAAAAAAGGTTGGCAAATCACCTCACGAACATCTTTTTTAGCATGAATTCGACCAATTGTTCAGACCATTTTGTGAACTGTAAGTTGGTCTAACAAAGCTTTTAATTTCAATCGAATCAAGAACTTGATTTCTGTGTAAAACCGATGTAAGCACGTGATACCCAATACCTGATATGTTTAGTTAATAAACGACGTTGAAATAAAAATTGGAATTAATCGTGGTTGTCAGGCGTGGCCATGAACCTTTCACTACTGCACCATTTCGTGTTTGCTAGAAACTGATAAGAGAGTACCTGCTTACCGGAAACTATATATAATATCGACTGAGCTAAACCTAGCTTCTACTATCTCGAAGTGATCGTTGGAAAAATGATGAAGAGTCACTGAAGTTCAGAGATCTCTCTGACTGTTACTTTCAATGTCACAACCTGCAAGGGAAGCAAAAATAATTGGTCTCCTGAACGATATAGCGGCGGTTGGTTGATATTCCGCAGAGGTAATAGTAGGGTTGTAAAATATAACGTGGTGACATAAGTCTTCCAGGTCACTACAGCTTAGGCATTCATTGGGTATCTCACATGCGTGGTGAAACCTTAGCTTCTCAATAGGGGAAATATTTATATTCATGTGGTTCATCTTGACAGATTCTGAACATTAGATTAAATAGATCAGCCAGTTAACGAAAAATACCAACCGGTCACTCACAGCAGCTATAGGCAGTAACAACACAGGACCGTACAGGGACGGTCCTTTGACAAGACTGATGAAATAGTCGTAGTAGAATACTAAAGCAGCTAGTCGACCCTATACAAAGAAGTTTTGTTACGTATTTCATACGAATTGAAAAGCAGAGCATTTTAAATCAGATGTATGAAAAAACAGACCATGTGATTTGTTGCCTGGCACATGTCGTTGCATCTGGTCACCTACCACCTGCAATTGCTGTTTTTGGTGATCAATAAAGTCAGTATACATGTTGCTTCAAATGCCGCTGACTAGGTTGACTCTTGATTCCTTATTTCCTAGAAGTTTTGGCAAAGTTTTCACTGGAACTGTAAAAAACAATACTATTACGAACCGTGCTTCGTTCATGTATATCATTCTGCGATCGAGATTCGATCAAGAAGCTTTAATGGTGGAAGGATTATGCATTAGTTTGTATACTCTCACCACACATACCAATCATTCCTAATGATTAGTGGCATTCCAGGCAAACAACCAGACCATTATTGATAGATTGGAAAGACCACTGCTATCTTGTGTTGTTTCAGTCCACTGCATGTGTTACAAAGGCTTCAGTTGTGACAATCCAATCACCCCTGTTGTGGGGCAATGGATGCAACAATCATCACGGTTATCTAGCAAGACTGTGGACTGATGTTCAAAGTCTGCTATTGGGAGAAATAAGCAAAAATGATGAGCTGTTTCAAAAACATGTGAAAGATCAAATATTTTCACCGGAATTGACTGTAACGTTTATGTTTGAGCCAAATGATGTATTCAATACGAATGGTGGTCAACTTATAGCGACTAAATGTTCAGCCAATCAGCATCGCAGTATCATCAACAGATCACGTGCTTTGTCCCACGTTGCAAATGTGTTGTCAAGTGTGATAATGATGAAACAGCAGGTTTTCAGTAAAATCCGTCAGACCATATTGTTTCGCATTAAGTAAACTATACTGACCGCCACTCACCAATCACATACTTTTGTAAACATATTTGAAGCAAGTAGGAATACTATACGAACTGTTTGAGATCATTGAAATTGCTCTGAAGATAGGGGTTTATCAGTGAACCTATATGTCACAAAACTTTATGGTTTCCTGCATTTATCATAAAACATACTATTTTGCAGTTGACTACTGTAGCGACAGCCGCTATGTATATTCCCCTGACTATGTCCTTCTTTCCTAAAACTTTCGCTAGTGCAATTTGAAACAATCAAAATTTGTGAATGCTTCATCTCCATCTGCAGCCGTTATGATAGAATGTAACCTCATTGTGTTTGCTACATGACCGAGTTCCGTTCGGCCCAACTGATGTGTATAGTTTGCTGCAGTGTTTTGTTACACCGTTAATTATGCCGAGCTTTAATGCAGCCTGATTATCACCCATCGGATTTCAGAGACAAACAGATTTTAATTTTTATCACAAATAGTTGTGACTCACAACCAGCGAATGTGCTTCAGCAAGAGGGTTTCCGTAGTCAGAATATATTTCTGAAGTGTTGCAACATGCCTCAAACTTTTCAATTCGTTGTCATTAGGTAGAAACAAAGTTATCTCAAGTTACTTACTTCAACGTATGCGGTTTACAACAATGAACAGCCAAATGGACTCCACACTGAAGTGGTCCAAACGATTTTAGGAGCATTGTCACAATGTAATAGCATGTAACTCAAGTTGACGTTCATTTAACAGACTTTACTGTTGTGACATTTTGGCTGTGAGCTTAACCAGATCAAGGAAAACTTAGTATGTGGCATCTCTATCAAATGCAAGTAGACACGCTTCACGCTCGCTCGTGAAAGACGTGTATCGCGTTTTACTTTCCTCTGGTGTCGACACCCTTTGTGTCCTTCCAGCCTGCGACTGAACGCCGATTGACATTCTGCTTATAGGTTTTATGATATTATCAATCAAACCAGTTCTCGTATCAGACGGAAATAGGACAATGCTCATTCACTTTACCTTGGCATATTGGTTTATTTTACTGACAAACGTAATTATGTTCGTTGTTTTTTTAATCGAAATTTTTACTAGATTGGAATTGCTTGATCACAACAACGTCGATTTGGACGGAACAATAAGTCAAAAGCAGACAGTATGCAAACGCGCTGCTGTAGTTCACTTTACCGCTGAGGAATACGTGATTATTTGCCAAACCAAAAAAAGTGAAAAATGACTTCACTTTCCTTTTGATTAATCAGTAAACTAGCCCCGAATCACATACCCCTACTGATTGGTTGGCGTTACAACAAACTAAACACAATATATTCCGATATAAAGACACAGTCATTGTTCTTAATTTGGGGGCACAAACATAGGATGATAACCAACATGAGAATTTTCTCCATGATTAACTGTCTCTATTGCATCTTTCCTACTTTTGTCGCTTAAGAAGCCACCGCAAATCCTGATACTGTCATAACCGATATGATGCTGCTTGTACGTTCCTCTCCAGATAGAGCACTTGAAATGCGGAAGACATGTTCATGTTCACGCACGCTTCCGAATAATGAAAGGTGTTCAGTATACAGGTAACTCAGGTCATATTAAATGCGTTAAAAACTATACGATTCCACAACTGTAGCTTGGGCGTTTATGTGGGCTTCATGAATCAACTGCTCCAATGTGTAAACATATCTCCGCACTTGTCAAGTCAAGTAACTAGTGGCATGACGGTCGCGAACTTCAATATTAGATATTATATTATTAACTGATTGAAATTGCACTATCACAAGTCGACTTTCTTTATTCATCGCACCCCCAAAATACAACGTTCAATAAATGCCACGACTCTAAATTGAAAAGATGACGATGTTGTAACAACACAGAAACGTTGAAACCTGATGCCCCCTGCATTGTGTACAGGAGTGAATTTAACCGTTGTTAAGGAAGGGTCACCAGTTGAACCAAGAGTCTCACCGTTAAATAATTTTGCTTGTGTAATTTCATTGAGTTATCCGGGTATAACTACAGCTACAACGATATACTACGCAAGGCACTAGATTCAATAAACGAGTTTGGTGTAACGCCATCAACGATGTCGTGTCCTTGAAGTGAAACTAATCGTAAGACGTTCAAGTTAACGTTGCTACTTTTAATGATCTCCTGCTCCATCTTCAGTTCCCTTTAAACTTTGCAGCAATTCGTCCCACTTCAACTTCGAGTAAAAGATCGGAAGATTAGGCTAGTCCAACCTCTGAATTAACAACACTTCTACAAAATTTCAGCAGCGAATTGTTCAAAAACAAGCAGATAAACTTCAGTAAAACAAACGTAATGCATGACCGGATAATCTCAACATAAGGTTGGACGACTTACTGTAATCTAAAGTGCATCAGATTAGCCATTTTGAGCTTAATATACTTACGAAGTGTGGTAGAACAAATATTTCCTGAACAATTGAAATCAAATTACTGTGAGCATAGTATCACAGAAACACTAACATGTGTGGCATCAGATACTTTAACTACACAAAGTTCCGCATAATTTACAGAAACCTAATTTCAAACACAGCAACGTGTCACTTGCCATTCACAAATTGATAATATTATGCATTTCTATTCTGTGTATTTAAAATTAGCAGAGCAAAGCTCTAGTGTATTTTGATATCCAAAACACAGACAAATCAAAAGTTACAGCAATGGGTATTCATCTGGTTTACAGAAAATGTTTCTATAGAAGTTTCACAACAGAAATATATGGTACATTGAAATAACTACAGTGAATTTCTTAAAAATATGATAAGAATAATTATCAAATACTCCAGGAAAGTAAAAATGGCCTCAGAATCGAGTATAATACAGTATACGAACATGTAATCGCGAGCAGTCTGTATGTAGTACCACCAAAAATATTCTATATGCCACAAAGTATCAACTTCTTGTAGTGGAGATATTTGATACACTGAGCCATGAAAGAAAACAAATCTTCTAAACGACAGCGATTATGGTCCGATTTCTCAAGGTTACATGTGCAAAATCGTAAAATCTAATAGCGCTTAGTGTGCACATAATAACGTTACAATTACTTCATAGTTGTTTCTGTCTATGTGAGTATTTTGACGACCAAACGCATTATCCGAAAACCTCCTCCAAGTCATGCAGCCAAAAAAGTGCTTCACATTTGTCAAAATTTCATGGATGCATTTTTAGGAATAGTGTTCCTTTTCAGGATAAGAATGTTGGTGGTCGCTAAAGACCATAACTCAACATGCCTGTTTACAACCCGGTAAATTGGTTCGAAAGATTATTGCCTCATTAATAATGTTTGTTACAAAGAGTTGTACATCTTATGAGATCTGGGGGACGAATGGATGACAACGTGAGTCTTTTCGCTGAATTACTGGAAAACATCATTATCTTGCTGATGAGTGATAGGCCAAATATGGCTCAGCGTCTACGTATGATGGTTTGGTCATGCTTTACGTGAAATCAGTGGAGCAGTGGTCAACATGGTTGTTTTGTGAAACCGTGACCAAAGTTCTATTCCCGACCTTCGCAACCGCATGCAATCTTGACGAGCCCTAATAGGAGCGAAACTTGGATCGAGTACTTCTTTTCTAAAGAGGCTGACTGAAATGTCTATGGGAGTGCGACAGCTTTGATAAACTGTGTGAAAAATGTTCCATCTATATGAAAATCAAAATCCCCTACTACTCATCAGTGATATGATATGTATATGACTTTAGTGAGCTAAACATGAGCAAACTGCTGAACAGCGATTACTTGGCATATATGTCAAACATTCAGGTAGACTCAATAGAAGCAAGTGATGCAATAACAGAAACAGAATGGTCATAACATAATTCAGTTAGAAAGTTGCTGGGTATAAAATTAAACAGGACAAGCTATTCCATCCTGATGCTAGTATCACATTGCATGGAGAACTACTGCAGAAATGATTTCTTCACTTTTGAAATCTATTACAGATTTCTCGGAAGGTTACTAGAATCTCAAAAGATTTGTTTAAGTCTGTTTTCGTTGATTTCTATCAAGCATCTCTTTATTTTGACACCAGTGGGAGATATGTTCAAAATCACCTGCCTGTCGACAGTCACCCTTTACGTTAATAATTCTATACGGCCCATACATTCTCCTTACCTGTTCTCTTCATTTTAAATGTTGCTCTGAAGAAACGTTTTCTGTTTCCTAAGTTGCTTCATGTCTTCTGATTGTTCACTTAAGTATCCTAGGGGTAATTATCAATCCGACCAGCCCGAAAGTTCTGACTGTTTGCGAAATTCAAACACGCATAATCAGCGTCAGCGTCAACGCATTGATAAAAACATACCAGAATTTCGATTAAATTTTGAACATAGATGTTTCATTACCCCTGTTGGATGTGGTGAGCCGTGGCAGTTGTCATCTTAAACAAAGCGTTTCTCGTCGAGGAAAACGAGTCGTCAAGTTGGGAAATCGACTAAATAAGGCGTTGATATTACTGAGGATCACCTCCAGAAATGAAACCCATGCTGTTGCAATGAGGACGAGCGCTTACCCTTTTCTACTCAAGTCACTACTCGGTTGTCAGATTAGAGCATGTATCCGTGTATTAGAGTAACCACTGAAAACCACGAGAAACACTGGGGCGTACTTTGTCGTGGGAAAGTCATCATTCGCGGACTGGGCTTGAACTGCCATATTAACCGTGATATATGTGAATCTATGTTATATGTAAATAACTGTTTTTGTTTATTGCTATGTACAAGCGCATATTACGTTGACTGACGTTCTCAATAAACAACATTTGCGTCTGCCGCGTTGTTCGCTCACAACACTACTAAGAATGTGCAGGCATTGAAATTACCTTATGCAAAACCAAGTCGCATGAATTGGAAGGCAGGTGGTACATATTACTAAATAACGGATATGGCGCATTGACATTTTGAGCGCAAATGTCTATTTCGATGTGCTTGATATCGCACTCTTCTTTGGTAGTGTACTCAGGGCTGGCTGTTTGTTGCTACTGAAATACGCATACACTATTCTAACGACTGATTAGTCCCTGACATATATGACCTGAGGTGATTTTTCTCAATATGGTAATTTATCATAACCTGACCTGTGTGAGTTTATTTGTAACACTGAGTAGGCTTTCAGTTTTAGAGGCCTGTGTTCCCCACCATTTGATAGCATTAATGTGAACTACAAAACGTTAATTAAAACAAATGTCAGATCTAGTCATTTCTAACATCCTTCCAGTTCACTTTCGGAAAAATACATAGAACAGGTCGGATAGTATTATGGATTAGCTTGAACCATAACGTCCAATAAACTATTCCGAAACATCTCGTAAACATTCCCATTGAGAGCGTTCGATAATTCTTAGTCAGCTAATGAAAATTTTATATGTTCTGCAAAATTAATTTGAAAGCAAAAAAACTATCATTAGTCCTTAAAATGTGGCATAAAATTACAAACAAACGGGTTAGGCCACTTAAACAACGATTCCCTGGTGTCTGAGATGATTAGTTTGGATATCCGGTCACAATTACGTCATGAAAGTTGAGGTTAACATCAGTGGTGTGATCTTTGACCACGGCAACTGTAAGGTTTTTATAGGTTAATTTTCGGAACAAAGGGACGGATTGCGTAATCTAACAGAACTCTATTGCGCAGTGGCTAGGATTTGTTGTTTCACCATCTTAATGTGGTTAGCCGAAATTTTGTAAACTATGCAAAAGGCTCTGAGTTAACGCAGTGGTCCGTGTCGGCAAGGTATGCAACTACTGAGCTGTTGATGGATTTGATCAAACCGTACAAAGAATTCCTTTCCAATAAATTTTTTAAGGATGCGTATGCAACTTCTCCTAATCTTTTAACAAAGTAAGCCGTAACCATTTTTTGCCTTTAGTGTACTCTGTGGTGAGACATTTACTTTTTAAAGCGTTCTCGGTTAACTTCCGTTTCAAGGTGTAAGCAAATCACTGATTACTGGTATATTAATGCACTAGATACAACCTTGTGCATTAAACTAGTCCAAGATAGGAGCCATGTTCCAAGCGGTGATCATTAACTCAAGTCACACAAACTTATTTCATTTGAGCTGGCGGTAGTCAAAAAGTGATAAGTACAAAACAACATGGGGTGCACAAGAGGTTCAATTAACACACTGGCAAATAAAGTTTACGCAAATTTCAAAGTGCATAATGTGTTTCGTATTCCAATCTGAATACATTCATTATTGTGACAGATGAGCAATTCGTATGTCGTTCAATTGATGACGTGGATGACAAGAGAAGAGGAGAACCACAAACTTCCCGTTGAATTGAACATTTGGGTGTGCCAGCGACCAATCAGCTGAAAGAAAAAACGTTTATTTCGTAGATTTTGCTCATCAGCAAGTATTAATAACATGCATGTTTCACTTGTACGTAGATTATGGCTTGTACAAACGTCATGGTTAACATTTATGCATACTTAGGATATGAGATAATTTCTTTAACAATTGGCTCATCAGGGAACTAGCTCGGAGCCGTCGGGGTGTACTATACTGTACCAAATGTGTTCAAAATGGCCGATGTGCGATAGCACACAAAACACAAACCTTGTAGTTGACGTGGATTGGGATCACATCGCCTACCCTCATCAATAGAAATTGTCCGAGGCTACATAACAAACGAAGTGGTCAACTTTTGTACATTCTCAAACACTGTCATAACTTTTTACGATACTTTATGCTAGCTCAATATGGCTGATCACATTTAAAGCTAAACGGACAATTCATTCACTTAAATTGATCAAGTTTACGGCCCTAAAATGTTTGCATCACATTCAACACAGTCAGGATAAATATAGGTTTACTATCACAATTTTGAAAACAATTTCTTATCGCACGTGTAAATTCAACATGCAAATTCATCACCATAAGGTACGTAAACTCAGGTTCGTCCAGCATTTGCACCGTAAAATCTCGTGTACACAATTTGTGATACTGCTGGGAACCAACTACTTTTTAACAAATATCGAATTCATTGAAAGTTAAAAAATTTCCAATTGTACCAATATTATTTGCCTGAATTCCCTGGATTTCAGGAAAGAATGCATATGGTTTGTCCACAAAGAGATTATAGTAGAATAATGCAACTATTTTCTTGGAAACCGGAGAGTATTTTATACAAACCTGTCAATCCGCAAGTCATTTTTTGCATCAACTTAGCAACCGAACTTTGTTATACTGACAATTTCCAATAGTCGAGAAAACAATTAAACATTCAACGAATGACTGGTTGTTTGAAACGCTCATTGGTAACAAATGAACTATCTATGGAAAAAATCGGAACACACTACTGTCAAAATCCTACTTTGATTCTGTAACCTGGACCCTAGCTTTGCTAGATTTTTAAAACTCACTACATCTCAATATGCCAATGTAATCAATATATATTAATATGGATTTTAGCGCTTACTGGCACTCCAAAAAAAGGAATCGAATCCATATTGTTGAATTGTTTCGGATTGGACAGAATTGAAAGGGTTCGCAGTGATTAATTGTTAGAACTGAATCAACTGATGAAATGAGGGAGAAAGCGCATAACAGAGAATTAATTTTTGCGCACTGTCACTCAACTTCATATTTTGATGAAAAACTAGAACTCTAGTGAACATCACGAATTTGTATATTACAAAATAAACTAGATTAGTAGTAACATACTAGTTTCGTTTATGGTGAATGTGGTTTTGTCTAGACAAGGAAGTCTTAGTCGGTAGGGAGCGCAGAATGCAAGGTAAAATTAACTGAACATTTTCTACTGTCCGCCATATATAAAAGTTGGCTAATATGAGCATACAAGTGATCTAACTGCCTGGTAGCTTGTTTCCGTTGCGTTGTTAGATTCATGAATTCAAATAACGGACTTACGACCGCTGGCAGTTGAAATTTTATATGGAACTCGAAAGCTTAGTGAAAAGAGGAATAAGCCTAGTGAATAAAATATTTCCACCATTTGTGACAAACAAATTCGCAATTAGGAGGCGGAAAATTTGTGGCGTGATGGGGTATATGTAAACTGATCAGCTCATTTGTTGTGCAAACCAAAGTCCTATATGAAGGAACGTTTTCATTTGAGGAAATTGAACACCAATGAATGGCTTTCAGGGTTATTCGTTACAGTTGACCGCATTATATAGAATTTCTAACACAGAAATACGATACATTTCAAACGACATCATAATTGCCTCGTTGGAGGTAAAGAGAATAACTGTGTAATGGTTTGGCAGCACAAAACGATTCCCAACGCGCCACCAAGATATTTGTTCATTGGATTCACAACTTACGCATTTTACTTAGGTGCTGTCAGTTGCTATGTTCATCGTAACATAAATTCTGTAGGTTAATGGTATGCTAGACCGTAAAAATGCTTTTCAACAGCTTGACCACTTACAATTAAATGTGGATGTAACACTAATCGTACGATAATTTAGTTGTTTATTGTACGTGTAATATATACAACATATTAGTGTCTGACATCTTGGAAAAAACCGCTTTCGTTAAATGTCATCAGTCGACTTTCGAAACGTATGGGAGAGTATATTCAAGTTATGCTCTCGACAAACGTGACCGACTTTGGGCGCTCGGCACATCGTCCAGGAACTCGAAGAAATGATATATCGTACAGTGAAGTAATTTAGTCGAACATGTGATGTATGCGTGCTCTGTCAACAATCTAACATCCGAGTTATATTCTCCAGAATGTGTCCCCCAAAAAGTCTTCGATAACCATTTCTCTCTGTGAGGTTGCTGCATTCGGAATTCAAACATCGTTAATTGTCATCAGCACTTCAACCCCATATTATGCATATGAGGAGACTTCATGTAATTGACGATTATTTCATTGCAATTTGTCAAGTTCTGGAATTCAATCATTTTGTTTTTCAGATTATTGCTGAATAGTCGCGTAGTTGAAGCTTTAATTACGGACGCAGCAATTGTGTTATTTTGGTGAGTTTCAATATGACTGAAACTCAGCCCCACTGTCTTCTCGCGAGAGAAGATGGCAGGAAAGTCTGTCTGAATGCGAAGACTACGACCGAACTTTGATAAAGTTTAACCTGAGATTTTGTTTTCGTTTTTAGTTGCGCATATTCATTAACAAGATGAACGAGAGTACATTGGGATTTATTCACCGAAAACGTCAGACACTGGTGTGGGTTCAACCAATTGATTCGCCTTCTATTGGGACATCCATTTTGGAAATCAATGATGCCGCACCACAGAGAAAAATGAAACAGTTGTCTGCGCTCCAAAATATGCGACAAGCATTCCTTCAGATTTATCTACGACTTAAACCTAACCCTTCTGTTTGAGATAACATTCTCTCCGCTAAATCCTGTATATCTTCCCGAGTGATGATCGGTGCCATCCAGGTACGGCTTCAGACAAACATACTGGACGACCACAGGCAAATTGGTCGCCGATTCCAGGTCTTGCATCACGCAGATAGAGTCAGGTATTATGCGTCTCACCACAAACAAGCCTTTCCACCGTCTTTGTAGTTTTGCGAAATCATTCGGTCTTCTGAGGTATTCACATTTCCTCCCTAGGTTTCAACGGGATCCAAACACTCTCCTGCCATAATACTAATTCCGATGTTAACATGTACTCTGTTAATACGTTCCCACTATCCGATGTGCCTGACGTAAGACGTCGACCAATTGTTGACCACATTCCACCAATATTGGCTGCATTCAACTGACAGTGTGGAGGTAGGTAACGAAAAATAGTCGAATTGTACGACTAGTTCACAGTATGTGATGCATCTCTTCCGTGGATGTTTGCACGCAGCTTCGGTAAGCAAGCACGCACCTTGGGATTACCAAGTCTTAACTAATCAAGGTCTGGTACACGAAGGAATTTAGCAAATACACTGGTGGGCGATTGGTCCTATCAGCTTATACGTTGCATTGAGAAGTGGAGATGTTCGGTCGGGTATCGTCAATACTATGTATTCGATGAATCTATTGTAACTACGTACTCTTAAAGTTGAGGTCCCAATCACAGTGTAGCCATCCTGGATCTCCTTACTGGCATATTCACTGATCGATACTGGTATCGGTAACGGCCGATATATCGAATTGAAATAGAGACCTTGGTTTGCGTAATTTCATGAAAATGTGGACCATTGCCAACAGGTACCACTCGTCCAGTTGCACTTCTGTTGAGAAGATTATGACGCTCACGCTAACTAATTCGTACGGACGGTTAGCCTTTACTGTCTGTTGTGGGACCTCTGTTTGGCATTTGGGTTTCCAAAGCAGCAGCACTGATCTCACAGACGGAAGAAGTTCACGACGTAACAGCACAAATGTTATTGCCAGAAATGTTGGTTGGCTGAACTGCTAAAATTGTTGATTTTAGTGTATCCTATTTCTGCGTGGTCTTCTAGGACTTCTTCAGGAATTGACTGCAGAATGACAAATAGTGCTAGAAGAAGACTTACTGGAATAGAACAAAATCGTTAATCAATCGGTGGTTCCAAATTGTGTAAGCAGTTGTTCTCGCAAATCCCCTCACTCCATCTCTCCACTCGCTGTGGCAAAGCTTTCGTAAACCAAAACACAGGCAACCATAATGAAACTGAGTTCGTCTTCTGTCACGTTCAATAAGGCAAAAACTAGTCGTAGAGACAGTGGTTCAACGTTAATCATTATGAAATTCGAGCGATTCACAGGTGGTAGCGGAAAACACTGCGTGAGATAAATCACGTGTCCCAGCACCTTCGATTCATATGACTGTTTGGAGAGAGTTCCAGTAATTTGCATAAACGTGTATAGCTTCGCTTTTGCTTTCTGCTTGACACACTCAAACAGAACAAGTAAACATTCTGCAGAAACCGAGGAATCCGGTAATATCTGTTAAATTCCAATTCCAGATGAAGACATGACAACTGGGTTTACAGAGAATGAGAGGATGGTGAACGAACTCTTGGAACACTCATATGTGTACTTGATTACATCCACAGAGGTATTGGTAACCTACAATATATATAAGTACGGCTACAATTCACGAAAAATTGGGATCACCTGATGGTTGTACAATAAATGGACTTTCGAATCATATTCACTTCCGCAAGGTGGACATATTCGACGATGAGGCTGAATCATGAAATACGTGCCATTAAAGGTCATAGCAGACATTAGAAAACCGCTTCAAATGTCATTGGCAGTTTTGTCAAGGATTATAACATTTCCCTTGTAAGGTACTGAACTCCTGTGATTCAGGAGACAAGAACAGCAAGAAACGAAGCGTTACAGAATATTACCATTTTGATTTATGTATTCAACCACGTTATATGTACAAATAGCATACGTAACGTCACTAATACTTGGAGTCTGTGAATTTATGTTCATAGTCTCAGATACAATGCACACGAAATGCGTTAGCTGACAACTTATGTGCACTCATCATTGCATATTTTTTGTTCCAACGAGAGGGTTGCACTTATGACGGGGATATTGGGGGTTAGGATCTTAGCAATAAAAAGAACGGCTAAGTGCTGCGACTTATCTGTTGAATGTGCTTCCAAACTGTTGATGTCATATTCGCCCTCAGTTGCTAGTTTACATCTGCGATTCCTGCGTTCAAGTAGACTTCAGGACACCATTACAGAGTAGTTACACGAGCAGTAAGACAGGTTTAATTTCTCAACATGTAGTAAAGAATGCCAAATGTAAACATATATTATATATAGTGCAATAGATCAGTAACATTTTTCGAATGATAAAATTAACAGTTTACAAAAACACTTATTGATTTTGGCTTGACTAAGACGGATTGAATGCAAATCTTTATGAGGATTCAAAAGGTAAAACAATGAACACAAAACTGATGTAATTATTCAACCACTCACGAACAGCCTAAAATTCAGCGGTTTATCGACAGAAATATCAACCGGAATCCGCGGACTGGTCAGAATGATACAAGATGATTGAGGTGATATAAAGTGAATTGTGGGCGTCTTGTAGTTCTGGAATTTATTCTGGGAATGTAGACAGATCGCTGTCAGAACAACAGCAAACTCACTACGTTACTTGTGAAAAGCAAAAGAAAGATATGATGTTTTGTAGAGGAAATTGGTAGCAAAAAGCCCTGTACGCTGAGACTGAACTTAAGCAACGCACTCAAAAATGAGATGTTGATTAGGTTTTTACATTCGCATTAACCAAATTGTTATCTTTGTTTGAATCCATTGCTTCGGCTACTACAGTTCTTCGGCTGTCAAAATTTCAGAGATCACACTGCTTACGTGCAACCATAAATTTTGAGAATAGATACCACATCATGCTTCAGGATAAAGCACTGTGAAAATGGTGATTGTCATTGAACCTATTTATAAATACTGTTTTTTTATTGCATTTTCTACAGGAAGCTGTACAATTGCTCTCGAAAGATAAATTACCTACTTTGCTTGGTTCGGTTATTACTACTAATGTGTCGAAGCTAGAGCTGGGGTTGAGCTAAGTTAACTACTTCAATTCTGTTTTCTTGAAACCATCGCAGTTGGATACGTCCTTCACTTCCCTGTGAATATACTAAACTCATTCAAGTAGATTAAGCGACTTTTCAGCTCATCTCTTTATTCTACTTTGCCATTTCTTTAGCATTAAGTTAGAGCCACAGGTAGCGCGATTATGGTTGGTCACACCCTGTGACACAAAAATTGCATTTTATGCATGCGAAAGTGATCTGCAAATAGTTTGTAGTAACATTTTTCAGTTGTCTTTTTACTTATAAATTCACCCCCCTCGCTCTTAACAGTTTCATCAAATACGTCAGTGTGACAACACTCCCAAGGACGTCCACTCGAAGTGATTGAAACATCAATGCATTACATTTTGCTCGTAACGCCATGTTATTCTCAGTGAATTAACCAGCCATACCAGTGCTTTTGATCCTTGCTCTACAAATCGAAATATTAGATTTTGTATACGGTAGTGGACAGTCGGCATTTGAGTTTGCACTATAATTTGCAGATTGTAGCAATTCAGCATTGAAGTCTACCTGTCTGGTATTTAGTAATATATTAACTACTTTGGAATATATTCACCAATCATCACTGTAACCAGTAGGCTCTTATCTGTTGACAGGAACCAGATCAGAATTATTCATAGCTGGTTTGTTTTTCAACAGTTTGAATATATTCGCATCCAGCATAAATTAGCAAGCATTAAAGCAGAACTTATCATCTAATGACAACTTATGAACAATAAAAGCCATTGAAAGCAACAACAAAAGTTTGTGTTTCTTGCATAAAATTAGCTCACTGGAATGTTTACATTGGTTCCATCGGCTACAGATGTGGTTTAATTTTCCCTCCAGCATATTCACACAACCGATTCTGTAAGCACCGTCATATTCCTGCAGACATTGTTAGAGAAATTATGCTTCAACCTTTGAAGTTCATATGACAAGTTTGTCAATATTTTGTTTGACGTTTGAGACTTGTAATAAAGTTGTGCAAATTGGCTTGGATTGTGTGCAAATATTAGCTTTTCATGTTTTGTTGCGTTGAGTGGAAGACCATCATAAATTTTCCCTTAGGACTGTAAGCAGAATGAGTAGTTCTCTGTTTCTATCATGCATTGGTGCACGGTACATTCAATCGCATTTCCCAGATGCAACTTAATGAGATGTGATACGGAACCAGCCGTTTAATGAAACGTAAAGTTATTCTTCTAATGTGCTATCAAAAATACCGACAGCGAACCTTAGTGGACGAGGTAAGAGACCGTCAATTATTAAGTAAACCGGAGGTATGTGTAACTTCCCACCACGCGTGACAGTCACACGGCAAGTGTATAAACAATCGGGAAACAGACATCATATAAACGTTCTAAATAATCAGGGTAAAATATGCAGTTGTAAGCATTGGATCTATTTTGTGCTTCATACATCAGGCAAAGTGGTGAGATCACCAGATCGCTATAGCACTTATCATTGCGTACCTGCTGCGAGTCCTGGGTTATTGCCATCTAGCACGCTCTCACTTTTAGCCAAATCAAAGATGTTTTACTGAGCTAATTTCGCACCGACTGGAATCATTTCCCAGAATCGCATGTGGATAGCTTCGTTTTGAACACCCCAGCTTATGGATCAGCCATCTCGGCTTACAAAGTAATCAAACTCGGTGAACCGACGTTTCCGTAAGAACAGATCTTCCCAAATATAGTTGATTTTATCTGGAACACTTCGGAATCTCCCAAGTACGTTCAATATGCAGCACTGTGAACATCTGACCAAGTTTCAGCAAGCAAAACATAAACAGTCTATTTGTAGTAACAGGTTACATAATGTACGGAGATGGATGGCAGAAATTTGTCTTTTAATTCAGCGTAAATCACAACGTAATAAAAGCGGGGACATAACAGTCATGGTTTGCAGTAACATTTCCAGTAGAATTTGGTAAATGTTAGTCGAACAACTGACCAGCAATAATCAAAGCACGTGCATTTGAAAATCGTATAACAAACGGTAACTGGTAGGAGGATCATAGATCCTGTAACTTGGATGTCTCATATAGGCAGAAGTGGCATATGCAGATGCCCACTCACTTTCCGTACATAAATAACTTTAACGCTAGTATGATGCAAGTTTTGTTGAGGTTGCGCATTTTGATTAGCTAGCCGTGTGTAGTGTGACTCCAGTTGGTATGGTGATTTTCTATACTGACTCATAGGATGGTAACCAGCATATAATTTTCGGTCTTACTGAAGGAATGTGCTACTGATGAAGTCCAGCAAGACGAAACGGCTAGAGTATAGTGGGTCTTCCCAAAATGGGTTGTTGGAAAGGTCAGAGATTGTCATTATTATGATCAACGGTAGCTAACAGATCGCTTCCAAAAGAAAGAGCGGAATGCACTATACCGGAACAACACTGATCTGCAATGCTTGTGCCAGGTATGTTGGTTTTCCCCCTTAAGATTTTCCAAAATTCCTGCGAATCACAGTAATCCATTTATGACATATCCAAAGAAGTTAGCATTGATCGGTAGAAAATTCTATATCTTCTAATGCAAAAGAACGGTAACGGTGTTGAGGGGACAAACGTCCGTGTGTACTAGTATGCTGTAAGATGTGGGAAGATACACAGAATCAATCAGAGAATAGAAGTATACTTGACGTCGTTCAGCTTCTCCGCTTCCATGCGGAAAAAACGTAAAACCTCAGTCCTGAGAAAAACACGACTATCGCCGCTAATTTCTTCAGAGTCAATCCGGAAAAGGAACGCAGAAATTCACTTGTATTCTATAATAAAGACAAAATACAGGGTCTTGCTGTTTGGCAACACCACGTTGGGCTTGGTGACCGGGAAACAGCCTCGAGCCAGAAGATTGTCACCAAAATAATACTTAATGTCAATAAACCGTCAACGGGTAGTGGTGACTCAATGCCGAATAGGTGAAAGACAGCGAAAGTTATGATCGGATCGTTGTTGAGATTTTTCCTTATTACGAGTAGACAAAATCGTTCGCTGGGAGAAGGAGACGCTACCAGGTGGAACTATGAAATTTCCTGAAAAATGCTCGTGATTGTTGGTTAGTTCAGTCGTTATCACTTGTAAGAATCGACTGTGACTGATTTTACGGTTTTCCTACATTCGTTGATGCGTCATCTCACACCATACCAATTTTTTGCATCTCGTAAATACAATGTCGGTTCTGTGAATGTTTAGATGTGGAGACTCGATCTCTTTCCTTCCGTTCGAATGCGCTCAATAATATTTCTAGGTTCACGGCCGGTCCTACCTCATCACACAGCGCATCTTCAGGTTTTCAGTGGATGCGGTTTGCGTGCCGGACAAATGTGTCTTCCTCGATTTTTGTCTCATGGATGACTGTTCCTCCTCATCAAAATGATACATGAACGATTTTACTAGGTTGGCCTCTGGGTACTCACTGTGGAAATGCTTGGGCATCTGTCGTTGAAGGGTTTGCGAAGTTGTTATCTTACTGGCAGACATGCGGCATCCACCTATGATCGTTTGAGCTTTCCAATGATGGGAGTAGCCCGTAAGTTATGTTTTTCGTACACGTCTGGAAGAGTTATGTTGATCTATTTTGATCACCCGTTGACTCATCCTGTAAATGGAATTATTCAGACCGCATTGCTGAGGATAAGACGCGTATCAGTTTCCAGGTTAGCCGCTTGAATTCATGCATCTCATCGCACTGCATCTGTGGTCTAATGAATGTAAATAATGTGTCAGCTCGACCGAAGCTGTTGTATTGCAAAATCGCAAGCAATCGGCACCATTACTTATTGTCGCCTGCTACTGACCGGGTAAACCGGAATCCCGTTTTTTGCGCCATGCACTGTGAGTAATGATTTGTGTCACCAGCACAGCATTTTTAAAAGCTTCCTCAGCGCAAAATTTATTGTGAAAGTCTCCGTTTCGGCCTGGTCCACACTTTACCTCGGGGGGTGTTAGCAACCTCACGTGCTTCATTGCTTCCTCTTTCCAATATGGAAGCATATGCAATATCACATCTTAGTTGTGTGCGTCCGCTGTCATTAGTGAAAGTTTTGGAATTTGCTGCGCCAGCCGGAAGTTTGAGACCAACAAAGGTTTAATGTCATCAAAGGATTGTTGACATTCTCTTGACGACTCAAACGTGTCATCGTTAGAGAGCAAACGGTTCACTGTTGTTTGGATTTAAGGGAGTTCCGGGTGGGACGCACGGTAATGAATGACCATCCTCAGGGATTACCTTGGAGGTGGTATCTCCTAAATGGCTTCCATGTTAGCTGTGTCAGGATTTCGGTCATTTTTGTCCAAAAAATGACGGACATATCAAAGTCTCATTTAACGCCTCTGATTCGAAGGCCATATTCACTCAAGCGAGTAGAAGTGAATTCCAACTTCTGCCCCAGATCCCATGCATCGTAATCCATGACTACAATATCATTAAGGTAAACATTTGCACCGGGTTACCCGTGAGCGGTGTATCCATAAAATTTTCGAAGACAGATGGCGCTAAGTGATTAACAAGTCTGATATTTTTGTTTCTATTTGCGCCAAAATCTTTCAACTTCTTGTGTATATAGTCAATGCAATTCAACTGTACACGTTTTGTGTTGTCGCCCCTTGTTGCTTTTCTCGCTTCCCACAGGTTTGGTCATAATTCGGGTTAGTTCAATCCCACTCAACACATATGGGTATCGCACTTTGGAAATATTTACAATGAGTACTAAAATTAAAGAATTACAGATCAATGCAAACGCCCGTGAAGTGGAAGATTATCTAGAAGGGTCCGACATTTGGTGTCTCACATAATCTGATTTTGATGAGAAGAACGCTACTGTCCTTTCACATTTCACTGGCAAACATGCTTACGCTCCTGTCAAACGCTTGGCTGTCCGAGAGCTACCGGGCAATTTGTCCCACCTTACGTCGGACATAATAAATATGCAACATTTCGTAAAAGTTCACAGGGTCCAATTCTATGTACCAATTCGGTCAGAATCTCAATATAGTCGTGGAATTGTCCTACGTTTGCAAACACAGGTGGCTAAATGAGAATACCGTATTCAATTAAAGAGTCGGCTTCGTAACCAGCTGACTGCCGGCAGTAACTTGTCAGACTTACAATATAAACTTTTCTTGTATCATTTCCGAAGGTTCCAGACCAATCGTAATGTATGTGAGTAATGTGAGGCTATGACAGGAGTCGTGAAACCACTGAAGCCTTCGTGCGCAATTTTCCTAAATACAACAATCCAGGGCTGAAACTGAGCTACGAATTCAAGACTGATACTAACTTCCTTGCATTGAGATCATTCGTTTAGTCATCTTAAGGTATTAATACGTATTCGGTACCAGAATAGTTTGGGAACTGCTCATCGTGTGAAGTTAGATGCTTTTGGTAATCCCATCCACAGAAACAGGCAGTGTTTGAGCTACAGCAAAGTGGGTCGTATCTAGTCGGTATGTATGTCCAAGCGTTTACATCATTTGACGACTTATTCTAGTTCCAACTTAAAACCACTGACTAAAACATTCCTACTCTTCCCTTATCCGTTTTTCCACAAAATATTTTTCATGGTTTCTGGAAACAGTCGTACTTTCATTACTGATATCGTTAATTTAGAGTCAATAATCTTGCATTCCTTTCTAACTGTATTTCACATTGACCCTGTTCATCTGCATACATTCACTGTATTACAGATCATGTATTGCTTACCGTGAGGTTTCCTATCGTATTCGTGAAATTCTTGAAAGCTATCACTATGGACTGTTCATTTTCACTTTTAAGCTCAAGTCGTTCTATTCTTGGACTTAAAGTTACATACCCACACGTTTTAACATTTTTCTGTCAACGCCGGCGAAAGAGGGTGACATTGAACAACCTACACTAGGCTGTTCTAAGATCGCAGGAGAAATGCGCATGCCGAAGATGAAGCTTGAACTATAAAGAGATACAGTCTCTTTTGAAAAAGTAAGCATTCCGTTTTGTTTACGTAAACCATTGCAGTCAGTATGGGATAAAGGAGTAATATCGGCAACTGAAACATCAAACATGGCGATTTTGATAGTGACACCATTGAATGATGATGAAATTATACCAAGAATTTGCAATGACTACAGGTTGACCGTGATTACACGCCTGCCAAAACACACACTCACAACAGAAGAGCCCGAGCATATATATCGTTGTGATCAGGTTTCCCAATCGTCCCGAACTGAAGACACAGTAACTGTCCTGTTAACTCCAATCGATAACCCCGCGATTAGGACTTCCGAGCAGGTCGAAATCTCCGATCTCAGGGTTGGACAGCCCGGTTAGATAGATATGAAACGCACCGAAGACTAGGTAACAAAATAAACAGAATTTTACCAACGTGGCAGCCATTGACGACGCGACTGTCCCCGCTGATTTCTCACAAACCAAAGCAGCTTAGAAACGTAATAAGTTCCGCTCTAAACTGTGTACAGGGTAGGGGAAAACCTGATACATTACTGTGATGCATGGCGACCGACACACATTTTGG